>APFE030220563.1:77675-96121 GCA_000404065.3 Pinus taeda
AATAAACATCACCTTTCCTACGTTGGTCTTAGGTTGAGAAAAATGGAGTCCACCAACCAAGGATTTCCCCTTGGAGGAAATCCTAGTCCTTTCTCCTCTTGGGGAGATGTTGGGGCACCCCATATGGCCACATTGTCACTTCCAGGATTGAAAATCGGCCTACCCGTATGGCTCTTCTCGACCTCTATCGTTCAGAACACCGTGATTCCTGAGCAATCAAGTAAGCAACTAGACGATATCAAATCTACCCCCCAACCTTCTACTTCATCTGATTCTCCCTCTCCTCCTTCCTCTTTGCTTGATGAAGCTAGTAAAGCCAAAAGTCAAGTAACTAAGAAGAAGAAGGAGAATAAGAAGAAAGAGAAGAATAAGGAGCCAAAGACGACAGGGGGCAACCAGGCATCATCTAGTGAAAATCCACACACTGCACTATCAAAGCCTAAATTTCCATGTGTCATTTGCAAAGGAGATCACTATCATCGAGATTGTCCCTGCATCCCTCGGATCTTAAGGGACTGGTCTCCTCGTTTGCACAATCCGGTGTCAACAACGTCTGATGATCATGTTGAAAGTACACCATCAATTAGTGAAAGCAAAACGTCGAGACAGAAAAGGAAAAGTAAATTCCCTTGTAAACTGTGTGAAGGCGATCATGTTGTCCACCGTTGTCCCTTCCTAGATGAAGCTAAAAGAGTTTTGGATGACCATCCGGTTTCATCGTTACGACTCCCTCCTCGATATAAGAAACTCTTGCCAAGTCCATCACTAGTTGAAAATCCGATTGACACGCCATTTTGGTCGGTCGAAGCATCTACCATTGAAGATAAACCATCTGAACTCACACCAGACGAAAGTCAAAAGGTCAAGGCGGCAGTTGACCCGGTCTTGCCTTCAGAAGGTCCATCTTCAGATGATATAGTCACTGGAGAGAACAAGAATGACACCATTCAAATTCTCTTCGTAAACACAGACTCCGATGAACATGAGGGCCGTCTACCTGTTCCTTTACCGCAGGAAGGAAGTTCATCAGAGTCATATCCAACCGTCTATTCGGTCCCACCTCCAAGCAACCTAGTTGTTTCCTTTGATTGGAATCTACTAGGCAGACCCCGTTTACCGGCTAGTGTACCATTTCGAATCATTGCACAAATATACAGAATGGTCATGGCCAGTACCGTCATAGATGAAGGGGCTTCTGTGAGTATCCTTTCCTCAATTGCTTGGGAAGCACTTGGTTTGCCATCGCTTCTGCCTAAGATGAGAAATCTGATAAGCTTCGACAAAGGAACCAGTCGATTGTTAGGGATCCTTCCTAATGTGTTGATAACGTTGAGAAGGAAAACCATTTACATGAATGTAATGGTAGTCCAAGGACCTCTATATTATAATCTACTCCTTGGATGCAACTATATTTATAGCATGGGAGCCATTGTCTCCTCACTCTTTAGAGTAATGTGTTTTCCGCATGAAGGCAGAGTGGTCAAGCTCATAGACCAGTTGTCATTTCCTAGCTCACACATAGCAAATAGTCAAATACCATCCCTAAATGGTCTTTTCACACAAGGAATGTCTCATCAATCCCCAGTCCGTCCACCTGATGAGTGCGAGTGATTCGAGAGGACATGACTGAAACCCAGGGGGCATGCACCCTAGTCTGCTTCGACAGGAAAACTTCAGGTATAGGGTAGGTTTCGGCGAAGGATATATGATTGGTCCAACACCCGTCCATATAGGAAAATAGGATTAGACCAGATAAGATACCTCCGTTAAAAGGTAGGCCTTTCCTGATAGAACAATTGTTTTGTCTGCAAATTGAGGGGTAACCCAAAAACTATGCTTCGCTATACCTGGGGGCATGCAAACCCCTTGTAAGCAAGCCAGAAGTGACCAGCTAATGTTAGCTCTATGATTCTTCTGACTTCAACCACCTAGGTTGGGTGAGTGGTCTAATCAACCATTCATCTTCGCAGGGGCCAAGATGGCATCGGCAAAGTAAAGGTAAAAGTTTCCTACCTAACCTTGGTAGTGATCTTGGTAGTTAAGTAGAGGGGCGTAGTTGGTCATTCCTAGCTTGCATGCGAGAGGTGTCGGGGCAAAGCTTTGTAAGGTGCAAGCTCCATAAAAAAATTCATCTTAGATGAGACATCCTTATTATACGACTGGATCGAGCAGTTTTTATGTGGAGTTCAAGCTCGTTAAAAATTAAACATAAGCAGTGAGCAAATGTTTCCCCCAGAGTTTAAGCTCATTCATTAAAAAATGAACCAATTTCTGGTAAATAACCATCGTGAATGCATTATCATCAGCCTTTGAAGCCTTGTTTGTGTTCTCATTATCACCTCCACTCTGTATTGGCCGATCATTCACCTCCATTTGATTGTTTACCCTTTTTGAGGAACAACTACGAAAAGTGATCCTGTTAGCCATCCTTGTGACACTGCTGTGATTGGAAAATTCCAAACCTTGCCTGGAATTAGTTGCTACCCAAATTTATCACTCGTTCCTCGAAAAACGAGTCTCCTTTAAGCTCTTTTCATCTAACTCGTAAAATATGAAAAGATTGCCGAGCAATTGGCCTCTCCAGCTCGTTAAAGTGACCGGAAGTGCTATCCCTCCTTTAGATTTTAATATTTTTGGACCTAAGGGATTATTACACAAAAAGATCGAGCGCTTGTTTTGTTCGGCTCGTTAAAATTACTGAAAATTCATCCCTTTTGTATTATTTTATACTTTTTCGGGCTTAAGGGATTATATGACGAAAAAGGATTGTTGGAGTTTTCTTTACGTCCCTTTCAGACTCTCTAAAATTGAAAATGACCGAGTTATCTTTGTCGTTAAACTTATTAAAACTGAATAGCGACAAACTTGTCATACAGACAAGAATGAGTTTCACTATCACTAGGCTCGTTAAAACATAGCAATGGGTTTGCCCGAAGGGAAAATTATAGAACAAGCATATGTTATCCTCCTCAAGCTTGACAAAAATAAAGAGGCACTGGTCAGCAATGACTAGGGAAAAATTGGCACGAAAACATGAAGAAACTTTATTGGTAGCAAGTCGCTCTTGAACATGACACTTTCACTCTGCATCCGAGTCGGGTTGGGTTGTTCCGTTCACTAGTCATATCACCAATGGTCCATCACACCATCCACATTTGGGGTTAATGCTACTAATCCATCATGTCAGTGTCACTGATATGTTCAAGAGAAGTCGCTCAGAGAATTCACCTGTGTCTCATCCACTGCAATACATTTACGCTCCATTCTTTCATGACCACCACCTTGAACCTTGTATCATCAGATTGTTTTCACCTCCATTAAAATCATTTGCTCTGTTCCGTGTCATATATGTGGGATTCACTAAGGCCCTCCTATGATGAATCACTTCTTGTCGACATCAGCTCATTATCCAGGAAGTCGATCTAGGAACAACCCTTTCAGTACTTTGAAGCTTGCATGCCTCAATGGCAAGTTTCTCACTTCCAGCAACAGGTTTACATCAATGGCCTTCGACCGAAAGATTTTGCGTGGTGTTCAATGCCAAGTCCCTTATTCACACCACGTGAATTGTATTGTAGTACCTTGAGGGTCATCATCATTATCAGTGATTCCTCTTGCGCCTGTTAACAACTTACATCATTGGCTGGTAATTAGGCGATGTCTTTCCATGTTCGACTCCAGAACATCTTTCACATGGATCGACTTGTACTTTAAGTGAAGATCGAACAAGATTGAAGACCTCGGATCTAGTTTCATCCATCTGGGCTACGATATAGATTCAGGAAAATGAATACATCAAGTGTACATCATTGCTGCACAGATAATCATCCAATCTAAAGGATCATGGCTCTCCCAGAATCATCAGTCTGCACACAAATGATTGCCGGTTTTATGTACATGAAAATGAATTTATAAAGCTGAGCATGGGAATGCCCGCCTCAGCTAGATCATGAAAATATTATGAAGATAATGTATTGTATTGTATCTTATTACAGGTCGCCTTCCAGCTCGAAAAAACTTCGAATCCTCATGATAAAGCATTTCACCCGACATCAAAAGATTAACGACCTCATGCTTTAGGGGGCAACTGTTATAGACATTTTTGGGCACTGCAACCCCAATCATAAATGTCCATAAACCAAGGGCTCCTAAGTCCCTAAAAGTGTTGTTCCAACCCCTAAAAGAACAAGTTCAACTGATTACATCATCTCCCAGAAGTTCTCCCTGAAAAACTACTCAGAACTGGTCAAAGTTGGACCATCTCACCTGCTCCATGGTCAAAGTGTGCTGCATCCCACCTAAATGCACACGGGAGGTGCGATGCATACTAAAAATCCCTTCTATGGGGTGCGATGGGTGAGAGTGCGGAAATGGCAGAGTCAATTTGCGAGGTGGAGGATCATGGAATCTTCCAGAAACTTCTCCTGTGACACTTGCCTCTCTGCATTCGCCCAGGGATAAGTAAGAGATCATAAATCTCCCAGTGGAATCAAGAACTATCAGAGAGAGGAAACTAATCAAATATCACAAGCTGACTCACCCCCCTTGCAAACATCTATATATGGATCCCTCATCCCAGAGATTCAGAGGCTGGAATTTTGTATCTTGTAAGGAAGTGTTGCTGGTTTCTTGGTGTAACATCATAGTGCTGGGTGATCTAAGCTTTTCATGAGGTGAAGAAGGGCTTTCTTGCTGAGAGGATGATGCTGGGTCAGAACAATTAGTTGTAATCCTCTTTACTATTCTTGATATTAATAAAGCTATTCAAGTTTTCCTCCACATTCTTATATGATTGATGGTATATGCATTTTTGTGGTCAATATATATCTGGTCCTATATTGTTTATGATAGTAGATATCTATTCTTGGATAGTATTATGCTGCTTTGATTCCACAGGTGCTCTTTGAAGCTAGGTAGGCGAGGAAGCGAGTGGAAAAGATCTATCAGAAGGGAGAGGAATCAAGCAAGGAACCAAGCGCAAGACAAAGGTTGGTCTCCTTTGTTCCCCTCTTATCTACTTCTCATAAAGGAAAACAAAAGTAGTTTTTGTTTGTTTGTTTCTAAGATAGCTACCAGTCTTAGTGGGACTAGCAGCTCTACATAGACACTAGATTTCCCGATAACAAGGCTCTATCTATGATAAATGAGTAAACAATAAAAACTAATCTGTAGAAGACACCTGCTATCTCTTTAAATCCTAGTATTGACTAATAAAAACATTTGTATTTTTATCACTAAAAGAGTAAAGTAGTTGAGTAAATATATTGAGTGAGTGATTATAATTTTAGAGAAATGTTTTTTACTTTATAACTCATGTAATTATTATTCCTATAACTCTTCTAATTTTGAAAGTCTTAGAAATTTCAAAAGATTTATCAAAGATAACTAGTTCTTCCAGTCAATCACCAATTGTTGTGCTATTCAACAACACCCCCCCCCGCCTTGTTAATATAATAGCTAATATTCTATTAATAAATGGGGACCCTTCAAAAATCCATCCAAAAATAAATTTAGCATTTGCGCATTTTTTGTTAAATTTTTGGAATAAACCAAGATATCAAGACAAACCCTTTGAAAACTAGCAAATGCTTGCCTTTTTCTCATGTTGCACAACCAAGTGTGTCAGAAGCCTTGTTAACGAAGGAAACTTGCGAAAAGCAATCAAAATGAATTACCACTCTTAAACTAGATTTTATTAGGATTTTTCATTTAAATTAAGTCCTAAGGCATTTCTTATTAAAATAAGGCCCACATCGCATTTCGCTACTTACAAGGCGCACCCTCACAAAGTATCTTTAACCATGCAAAATGTGATATTTCTATGACACTGTCAGCCTTATCGCATTGCATTAGAAGTACTTAAGAAAGGTCTGAAACCTTACCAACCATGCGATATTGTGAAATGTGATAGAAGCCCAGACCCAATCGAAAACTATGTTATAAAATAACACTTAAGTCTATTGCGCAATAAAAAGGGCTTTATAAAGAAAATCCTATCAAACAAGCTACACTTTAAACACAATAAGGAACGTCTCGCATTTCGCATCCTACAGAAACCAAAGGAACTTTAAAGAAAGCACACACATAAAATGTGATAATTTGAATTGCGATATTGCATCGCAATCACAAAATCGACATTCTCACGGCTAAATCTTGCCACCCTAAAAAATTTCTTTCCCGACTTATGATGCAAAGCATTAATGAGCAATAAAGCTAGAGAAAAGGAACCATTAGTGGGCATTTACTATGGGTTAATCACATTTACATTTGAAAAATGGCTCGACGTGATACGATATCTTCTCACCTACATTTAATTAAAACTCCTTTCTTGTCACCTTTTCAAGGTTACTTGTATCATTCATTCTTATTTTCATTTTTACTTGTGTCTATCCAATACCTTCCGCTTTGCTCCATTTTTAGGAAAAATCTGCAGCAAGAGTCGTTGTGAGCAATGGCAAAGAAGGGAAAGGTTTCTGCACCTGCAAAGTCAGAAATGATCCTTGTATTCTCTGATACTACGTGCAGTAGAGACAAAGGAAACTCAACCTCGGAAGTCATGTATGATTTATTAGAAGAAGAGAAACCAAGACCTCTAGTAACAAAGGCCACAACAGATGCTGTGGTGAAATAAAATTATGAGTGCGGACACAAACAATTCCTCTAGCCTGATGATGGGTCTAGCCACAACCAATACATTCTATGGAGGATTTCCTTAAGTTAGAACCAATTAGCTGGGTCTACCTCTTAGTACGCTTATCCCGTTTGATGATGACCTTGCTTGCTCGCTCCATCTATCTCCTGTTTCCTTCTTAGAACACCTGAAACAAGTAAACAACAACAAACAACACCGGTGATAATACACAAATTGTAATTCAACCTACTTAACAAGTCAAGAAACATTAATCCATAAACATGTGAGATGAAACATTATGTAGGAAATCAATCGATAGTTGCATATATATTGAATCAAGAAGAGATTACAACCATTGTGTTGGCATTGGTGTTCTCCTCCGACAAAACCAGGTTCCCACACACTTCCATTAACATTCCATGATGGCCTCAACAATGATAGTCTTAAGGCTCTTCCCTTTAGGCTTCACACTAAACCAAATTCACACTTCTCCCTCACACAACTATAGAGCTACAACTATGAATAGCTTGTTATTTACTCCAAATTTAATCAGCACTACCACACCAACATTAACACTAGCATTTGCTTGGGAAAAATGGAGGTTTATATAGCATGAATGGATGGGATATTGTTCCTCTTCTCATGGGAGAATGTCTTATCTCTTGAGGTAGCTTCATCCTTATAGGGGAAAGGATCCCAAACTAATATCCTCGACTCCATGTGGCTCAACCATTTACCAGACTTCTGTTACGAAGCTTCTAGAGCTGGACGCTTCGGCTCCTTATTTAAAAAACTTTCCAAAAGAGGATCGACGTGACTGAAACAAATATTAGTCACTTCAGTCGGTGCTAAGGACAGTGTTAATCCCTTCATATCAACGCGAGGAGGACAAGGGTCATTATTGTCGGTCTTGAAAACTGGGAAAAACAGAAGGTTTTGGGGAAATGGTGTAAAAGGGAATTTTTTTGCTCATGAAGAGGGACATGTATATCAACATAATCATGTCACACCACGTTGCAACCTGGACATTTGTAATCTGAGCCCAGGATCTTGCGCTCCAACACGACCCAATCAAAGTACAAATTCTAACATGTGAATGGATGTGTTGACGTCGAACATGCTAGAAAATCACTTGATTTCCAGTCGATGATGTAAACTATTAACAAGCACTAGAGAGACTACCAATAATGACAATGGTCCTCAAGGTACTATTAGCATAATTCAGGGAATGTGAATAAAGGAACTGTAGTCGAACACCCATGAAATCACTCAATATAAAGCCAATGATGTGAACTTGTCGTCGAGTGCGAAGAACTTGCCATTAGGGCATGCAAGCTCTAAGGTACTGGAAGGGAGTCTCTCGGTCAACTTCCCGGATAATGAGCTGAGGTCAACAGGAAGTGACCGTGTCGAAGGAGGGACATAATGTATCCCACATCATCAACATGAGACAAAGGGATGCAGAATGATTTTGGATGATACAGAGAATCGGAGGTAAGTGTAATTGGAGAAGGACAACTCTTGAACATATCGGTGACACTACAAGAAGTTTGGTGGCTTTTGGATCCATAGGATTGGTGGTCATGATGACATGGCAAAGATCAAATGGAAGGCAAAATAAACAATGCAACCTAGGAAGGTCAACGATAAAAAGGAGGATATCCCGACCCAACATGAAACAGAAAGTGTCATGTTCAAGAGTGATTTGTCGACACAACTGATTAGATTTCCAAATTTTCCCCCACCATTCCTGGCAGGTACCCCAATTTTTTTAATCGCAAGCTTGAAGGGGATAGCATATGCTTGCACTGTAAGTTCATCCTTCGGACGAATCTGACCTAGTAAGTTTAACGAGCCCTAGGAAGGAGAAGCTCATGTTCATCATGGTGACAATTCCGATGTTGTTATACATTTTAACGAGTCCGAAAAAGGTGTAACTCAATATCTTTTTCATGTTTAGATAGTTTGAAAAAGAAACGGAAAATAAAACTCTACATGGTCCCTTCATACATTTGTGTCTCTCGAGCCTAAAAAGGTAGAAAATGATACTTGAGAGAACTGCTTGACCATTTCAGTCAATGAGTACCTTTTTTGTAAATAGTTCATCATGGCCTGAAAAAGGAGTAAACGTATACTAGGCGCACAGTGTTTCGCATCCATTAATGAGTTCGAAACGACAAAGGATCGGCTATCTTTTTGTGCTTAAAGGGTTGGAAAAGAGCTTGAAAGTGGACCCCCCATTTTATTCTCTTTTACGAGTCAAAAGGGAAAAATACTCGGCAATCTTTTCATTTGAGTTTTACGAGTCAGAAAATACCTTAAAGGTGACGTTTCCTAAAGGAACAAGTGGTATAAAGGGTAGCAACTGGTTCCATAAATGGTGGAACTGCACAGAACATGTAATGGTCAAGAGGCTGGCTAATAAAACCACTCATTGCTGTGGGCCCTCGGGAAAGGAAAAACAACCAAGTGAAAGCATATGATTGGCCAAAGAAATGGTGGCGATGGAATAAAAAAACCAAGGCTCATCTAGCAGAAATAAGCTAATTAAAATGGCAATCACGAGATGTAAATTGGGCATGGGTTCATTTTTACACAAGCTTGAACCATGGGGAACTCTGCTTGAATTCAGTTTCATGTTTACACAAGCTCGAAACGAAAAACTATGCTTGAGATAAGTTCGCATGCCCTCGGCATAATGACTCAAATGAGGTACATGCGCCCCAAGATTCATTTCATTCAGCTAGGTGTAAGGAATCAAGGTTCACTTTCAAGATCCAGAAAAGACTCGACTGGGATCTTACGAGATCTTAATCAAAGACTCAATTTTGACTAGGGATTATTTCATTTTTTAACGAGGTTGACACAGTAAAAGAACTATCCTCGAACATCTGGTTCATTTTTTAACAAGCTTGCCACAAGACAAGGAACTATTCTCATCCCTTGTTTCATTTTTTAACTAGGTTAACACAAGACAGGAACTATCCTCATGACTCCTTGTTTCATTTTTGAACAAGGTTGACACAAGACCGAGAACTATCTTCATGACTCCTTGTTTCATTTTTTAATGAGGTTGACACAAGAACAAGAACTATCCTCATGACAACTGATCATGGACCAAACAAGAACATGTCTCCTAAGAGGTCTTCACTAGATGGAAGAACCATGCTCTGGGAGGAATACATGTCAACTAGTATCATAGACAGATCGGTTTCCAATGCCCTCAGTACATAATGTACTATACCATATAAGTGATCATCAGCAGATGTGGAGACAAAACAGGTAGCCACATAATAGACATGTGGTGAGGAAGGTACTGCTTGCAAACAAGAGCCGATAGGGGACAATGGTTGCAAAGGAGGTGCATGGTGACCGATGAATGAAAATTGATCAATGGTCAGTATTCTCCCTTCATGCAGAAAATAAACCACACGGAAAAGTGAAGAAACAAGAGCTCCCATGACATAAACATAATCGCATCCAAGGAGAATATTGAAATCTAAAGGACCTTTGACTACCATCACATCTATATAGATGGTCTTCCCTTCAAAATTAATAGCGAACTTCAGAAGGACCCCCAAGGGTTGACTAGTTCCTCTGTTGAAAGCCAACAGATTCTGTGTGATAGGCACAAACTGTGGGGAGCTTAAAGCTTTCCAAGTAGTAGAAGACATGATGCTAACAGAGGTACCTTCATGTAATATAGTTCCATGTACTGCCATATTATAGGCTTGTACTGTGATCTAGAAAGGAACATAAGATGGGAGGTGGAAAGCAATCAATGGACCCCAATTGGAAGAGACCATAGAACTACTTGGTGGGGGTATCATATGATTGCCCTCATGCTATACAGGAATAGGAGAAGGATTCTCCTGAAGAACCGGTATGGGAGGGTCACACTTTGATTCATGGGAATCTGAGGAGACGAGAAGAACATGAGCAGTATGATCACTACTCTCTTCGGGAATAGAGTGAACAAATGAAGGTGGAGCCAAGTCGACACTCTTTTCCACCAATGGTTGGTCGGGAATAGACACAAAAGAGTCATACTCAAGAAGAGCAGGATGGACAAGAGATGAATCCAAGTTAATCTCTTTACCAACTAGGAGACGGTTAGAAGAAATCCTCTGATAATCAATAGGAAGTTGGCGTTTAGGAGCTGCAAGGTTTTCCAAAACATTGGAAGCTTTATCCATAAGAGGACAAAGGTGAAGAATATGCATCCCTTCACATAACCTACAGGGGAATCTAATATGTCCCTTCTTCTTACCATCATTAGTTAAAGGCATAGCATCAACATGATCTCCAGACGTCGATGAGGATGGTCAGTTCAGGTCTTGAGACTATACCTCTAAGACTCTAGGAATTCCAGGACAATCTCAAAGGAGATGGTCACCCTTACACAACTTGCAAGGGAATCTAACCTTCCGTGCAGGATCATAAGGTTTGTCTACAAGAAGTGAATTTAGAGAAATAGCTACATGGTTGGCCTCTCATTAATCTAACTTCTTCTTCTTCATCTTCTTCTTCTTATTCTTAGCCTCCTGGTTATTGGATTTCAAACTTTCACCAGGCGAAGTAGAAGGGGATGATGAAGAAAAAGGGGAAGAAGGGGAGAGATCAACCTTAGAATCAACGTGGTGTGCTTTAAATGAAGGATATGGCGAGGCAGGAGTTGGGAAACTCGGGACCACTGAGGTCAAAAACACCCAGACAAGTAGACCAATGGTTAACCCAGGAAGGGACAACGTCACCATATAAGGAGCACCAATGTTCCCAAAAGAGGGAAAAGGACCAAGATTCCCATCTGAGGGGAATCCTTGACTGGCAAACTCTGGGAATGTTGCCATCGGAATTGACCCTAAAGAATCACTAAGGAATATAACTTTAACCAGGAATACTTTGTGGGAAGTTAATTCTAATTGATTGAAACAAAACTTTTCCTTTACGTATTTTAAGAGTCGAGAGAAGGACAAAAGGTGACACTAGTCACTTTCGGAATTAACAAGCTCGAAAGGACAAGTGCTCGATAATATTTTCAAATTTAAAGAGTCAGTAAAGATCAAAAATGACTATTCAGGTTACTCTAGGCATAAAGGATTACCAATTAATCGTGAACTGCAGAATACCTCCTGGCAAACCAAGAAGTATGGGCAGACAATCTCCTCGAATGTTGTGTTTGGTTTATCAAATTTATAAGGCAGAAGACTCAGCTTCCTATATATAAAGGATTACAACCTAGTGGAGTCTCCCTTTATATACATGATGGTACTAGGATCACAACTCGATATTTGTGTTGTCTAATGCCAGAGTGAACAACAGCTGCTAGGTTTAAAGACGTCGGAACATGTCTCTAGCCTAGACCACTAAATGTGAGCGTTAAGTTTCAATACTTCCTTAGGTTAATTCAATAAATTTTAACTGTTGATCTTGAATTAGGTCTCATTTACAAGGCCCTACCGCTGTCATCTAACAAACTCTTACATGCAACTATATGAGAAAAGAGATCTTTCTTCGAAGAAATTTAACACTAATTGAGGGATAGAGAGCACACAATCAATGCAACAATCAAAGAAGGAAAACTTTCACTAATACATGTCCTAAATGCACTTAATCTTCCCTTAACAACAAAAGAAGTTTCACTTCATTTCCTATGCTTATGATGATGCAATTCTATCTTCTCACTGACGGTACTAATGCAATATTTTCACTAAAGTAAACTAGAATGATGTTCTTCAATTTTCATAAAATGCAAAATGAATCTTTCACATAAAGCACTTTAATGAAAAATTTCACAATTCTGAACAAACAAGCATCAATCAAATCCAAAGCATGATAAATGAAACTAAAAACAACTTCTTCCCTGAATCGAACCAACTAAACACATAAATTCTTCAATTGAGAAACCAAGCAATGTAATCTATGCTTGGAAAGAGAAAAGAGACACTTGAAATAAGAGAACAAAGGGGACACTTTCACTCATTCAATTGAAAATGAAGTAATGAAGATGTTACGACTGAAAGATGGATTAAATGAAGTAGCAAATTAGAAACTTGATACAATGAATAAACAAACAAATGAACAGTAATTGACCTAGATTCCTTAGGGTCATATAAACTATCCAAAAAACTCAAAAAATCAAGCAATTAAACTTCAAGCCAATCAATCAATCAAAACCAGCAAACAAAGCATCCTAGTCACCTCTGGGGGGAAGAAGAGAGTCTGAGGGTCAAGACACACTAGCACTAGAATGGGATAAATTCTTATTTTTTCTTAACTCAGAGACCGGAGCAACTGCGTAACTGACAACTAGCGCTGATTGAGGGATTCAAAGAAAAAATAAAAAATAACTTCACACAGGGCTAGAATTAACACATCAAAGGGCGGGCTAAACCAAGCAAGCACACAAACCAAAATGAAGCTTTCTATTTAGGGATAATATAGTCTAAAGAAGCCACCAAACAGAAACCAAGAGAGCTAGATACACTGGCCAAGATCTAGGGTGAACCTTAATCTTCACTTACAGGCATTGGCATGATTGCCTAACTAACAACAAGTGCTAGAAGGGGGTTGACGCGACTGTTCCTCAGCATATCACACTGATTGGTGTGACTGTCAGCGAATTATGCGCGTTGAGTGAGGATGCAAAGAAAAAAATAAAAGTTTTCAAAAGTTGGGACCAAACTTGCTACTATAAATTTCAAACCCAAAGTAGTAAGCAAAGGAAAACAAACAAAACTAAAGGGAAATGGTGAAACTAGAAAAGTTCACACAAAACCATGAAATTCCAAGCAAACAAACAGAAGGATTGGATCCCCAGCGGAGTCACCAATTTGTGGTGAAGTAAAATTATGAGTGCGGACACAAAAAAATCCTCTAGCCTGATCATGGTTCTAGCCACAACTTATACATTCAATGGAAGATTTCCTTAGGTTAGAACCAATTAAGAGGGCCTACCTCTTAGTACGCTTATCTCATTTGATGATGACGTTGCTTGCTCACTCCAGCTATCTCCCATTTCCTTCTTCGAACACTTGAAAAAAGTAAACAACAACAAACAACACCTGTGATAATAGACAAATTGTAATTCAATCTACTTAAAAAGTTAAGAAACATTAAGCCATAAACATGTGAGATGACACATTATGTAGGAAATCAATCAATAGTTTCATATATATTGAATCAAGAAGAGGTTACAACCATTGTCTTGACCTTGTCGTTCTCCTTCGACAAAACCAGGTTCCCACACACTTCCGTTAGCATTCCATGATAGCCTCAACAATGATAGTTTTAAGGCTCTTCCATTTAGGCTTCACAGTAAACCAAATTCACACTTCTCCCTCACACAACTAAAGATCTACAACTATGAATAGCTTGTTGTTCACTCCAAACTTAATTAACACTAGCACACCAACATTAACACTAGCTTGTTCTAGGGAAAAATGGAGGTTTATATAGCATGAATGGATGGGAGATGGTTCCTCTTCTAATATTGAGGTATTTCCATTCTTATATGGGAAAGGAGCCCAAACTGACATCCTCAACTCCATCCAGCTCAACCATTTACCAGACTTCCATTACGAAGCTTCTAGAGTTGGAAGCTTCGGCTCCTTATTTAAAAAACTTTCCAAAAGAGGATCGACACGACTGAAACAAAGCTCAGTCACTCCAGTCAGTGCTAGGGATAGTGTTAATCCCTGCATATCAGCGCGAGGAGGACAAGGGTCATTAGTGCTGGTCTTGTAAACTGGGAAAACGAGAAGGTTTTGGGGAAATGGTGCAAAAGGGAATTGTTCTGCTCATGAAGAGGGAAACAATGGGAGTTTATTCATGAAGGGAAAGCATGTAGGGTTCATTTTAGAGGTCCTCTAGGATCAAGGGACGGGGAGTACAGGGACAGTGACAAAATGTTGTGTAATAGATGCTAATATTTCCTCCAACGCTTCCTTCTTCGAGACAGCATGTTCCTTTCTACACCGCATAGCCGCAACACCGAAGATAATTACATATATAGATATGGCTAAGTGGATAATCGATATGGTGTACATCTCGGACAAAGAATTCAACAATAACAGGTAGGAGGTTATGGGATCTTTTTCACCAGACAGCCTTAGGCTTATGTACAATTTACCAGCGCCACAGAAGCTCTACAATAAACAATTCCTCGAGAAATTTTCTAAGGAGAATGAAGACCCAGTAGATGTCACATGGACCTAGACAGAGAACAAAAGAAAGATAAAAAATGATAAGACGGGTATGTACTCTACATCATATATCTCTCCCCCTTATAGTTTTGTAGTAGCCATGCTATGTAGATTGTTCGACAAGCCCGATAGTACCAAATTTCCCTAGAATGGCTGCCATTAATAGAAGCAACTATAAATGCAACAATAATGAATTGGGCCCAAATTTTGTCTAATAATTTGGAAAAATACCTTATGGAGTATAGGAGAAAGAGGAGTCCCTCTTCAAGGGTTTGCCCCCCATTTTTCATGAGTGCCTATGTAATGTATGCAATTTTTTTTGGCTTCAAATTTCCTAGCATGGGATGGAAGTGGATTGTGCAAGACCTGCTTCCTATCCATGTGTATCATAACAGTCTGTGGGAATCTTAGTTTCACCCCCATTTTTACAATATTTGTCAAAGAGTTATGTTGCCTATCCATAAACAAGTCTACAACAGAACCACCCCTAGGTTTTCCAAAGAAACTGAAGTAGATATCCTACCTGTAGCCAAATCGTTTGGGGAGGAGACATTTACATATATCACAGTATTTGGGAGAATTTATTGACCACATGTCCTCCCATACTATTTCCCCGACAAGTTAATGGCCAGGGAGATAGCCTACCAAACGGTAGGGGAAGGTGGGTTGACCAAAGGATTGAAAGAACAGAAAAAATGCCATTTGGCTTACATTTCTGTTGCAATGTGGTGCGCTTGCACTCCATGATTTTGGACATGCATGCAAAGAGGAAAAGATTTTGAAATCTCTAAAATTAGCTACATTCCCAGGAAGGCAGTATGACCCAAATGGTACTGCCAAGGACTTCACTACTATGGTGAAAGTGAAACCATTCACCCATGAGGAAAATGCCTTCCTTGACCTCTTCCTACAAAAGGAGACATTTTCAGAGGTGACGCATATGGCTTCACTACTTTTTGCCCGAGATGTTGTTGAAGCTTTCCGTGAATATAGAGACAGGAGATTATTAAAGGTCCCATTGCACCTACTACAGATTGAACCAATAAAGGAGCCAACTCCCAGTGTAAGCTTGGAGGGCAGCTCCAAAGAGAATTCCAATGAAGATTCTGAAGCAAAGACCCACGAGAGATCTACTCATGAGTCAGAGCATTCAGAGCAGTAGTCTCAAAATGGGGGAAATAAAAATAAAGAGTCTGAAAGGGACACAACCAAAACTTTAGAGAAAACAACTGAGCAAACCTCAGCAATGAAACAGGCTGAAATTCACACTAATTCCACTCAGTTAGCAAAACCCCGAGTTATTAATTTAGAAAAAGAATGGGATAATTTTAACAAGAAGCTCCATGCAAAGGAACAAACATCTAAGATACAAACTCCACAACACAAATCAAATCAAGAAATAGTCGTGGAGAAAACTGTAGGCACTCAGGAAGTGGAGGTAATTCCTACTACCCCCACTTCATAAATTATTTTGAGAATTGAGGAAATTCCTCCATTAGATGTGTTTTATAGCCCTACCCACAAATATGTCGTTAAAAGGAAGAGGAAGAAAATAAAGTTAGATGATGCAGTGATTACCACTCTTGACAATGAACCAATGGACATTGTCTGGAAAGACTTGCCCATGGACCCATCAAAAAATCTTACGAAACTATCACAATTTGCAGGAGCTTGTGCTACGACAACTATCGATAAAGCGATACAGGTCCAAATGTTGCTTAGAAAAAAAGAACAAAAGTTTTTGTTGTTGGAACAACAATTAGAGCAAGAGAAATCTAACCAACAAGAAGAGTTACAAGTAGCCAAGATCCAGCAGGAATTTGAACAAATGAAAATACAACATCAGGCCAGCCTACTGGAAAGAGATGCGTGGATACAAGCTATGAAAGATAAGTATAAATACAATCCACGGATTGATGAGTTCATAAAAGAAGCACTCATTCTTAACTCCCAACTAATGCAGCAAAAGTAAGTTCTATGCCAGAAAATATTGCAAATAAGTCCTTATTGTGAGATCAGTGATAAGATAACAAGACAAGTTGTTGACATGAGGCTTGAGTATGACAAAATCCATAAAAGGATTTCTGACTTAATCACCTGGCAAGCATCAAGAGATGGAAGTAAGATTAATATGCCAAAACTAGAGGAATTGCATAAAGACATCTTTTTCACAGACTGGGATTCTCGGCTCAAGAAAGCAGAAAGGGAAATGGCGGTCATAGTAGCAGCAACAAATAGTGTCATTGAAGCCATCAATGAAAATCTACATTGCCCCAACCTGGTTGTGGAATCTATACTAGGATTACTTCCAAATGCCAAACAATTAGAGCAACATTGGAGACATGCAGCAAAGGAAAAGGAGGAGGTGATCGGAAAAATGAGAAAACTAAATTGGGAAGCATACTAGAAATTATTAGTCAAACCATACAACCAGTGGATGAGCTTGTGATGCTTAACGACCTCCACACAAAAAAAGGTGCCAGCACTGACAGACACTATATTTACTGGATAGTTGAAATATGCGATCATCCAATCAACACAGCTCAAGCCAATGATAGATATCTATTATCTCAAAGATTGAATGCAAAGGAGTTGGTCACTTAGTTTTGTTTCTATTTTAGTTTTATTTCACATAATTTGAGGAAGTTCGTTTGAACCTCCTCAGCTATTTTTTGTAATAATCTATTTTAGGACCTATAATTTAGTATTTAAACCCCTCTCATGTATTTAGAAAGGGGTCCATAATTTTATCAAAAATATTTGCAAAGAATGCACTTCTGTAAGTTTGTGAATGTCTTGCTGAAATTATGGAACATGGTCATTACTTTTGATCTTCAAACTACTTTCCTTTGTTGATGCACTATTGTATGCTTGGAAAATAATTTGATTTGAAGAAAGGAGCTGATCTATGTCATTAGTCAAATGAGCAGAACCTCACACATATGGTACTTTTATCTTGTATGATTAATTATGCTTTTGTTTAATTAGTGATAAAATTTCGTTTTCATGAATTATATATGGAATATGTTCTTTTTGTTATGTGTTAATTGCACTATTGTATGATGCATAACTGAAAGTATTTATTTTCATCTATGATCATTAATATATGTGATATAGTTTATACATTTCTTTGGCTAACTATTTGGTCAAAGAAAATATATTTACACGTTATCATCTATGTTTAATGCGTGAATGATATTTATTATCGCATGTGAAATAGATATCTTTTTAGATCGAATAACGCACAGAATACCTGGGTTTATATTAGATTAAGTTAGCTAGATATTTGCATCCTAGAATAGGTCATTTGGTTATCACTGTTCTTATTGCAATCACTTGAAAACCACCCACTCTCATTTTCAAACCCACTCTAGGAAACTGGTTCCATCATCCCCAGTCAGAGCCACCACTTCAAACGGAAAAGTTTTCTTTAAGGTCTGGACCAGGTGGTTATCCCCCATGTTGGAGCAGCATATTTCTGAGGCCTCAACAGTACCCTAGATGTGATTGTGATATTCATCCCTCTCATTCTACTTTATAAAACTTGTCCCCATGATCTCCTGATTAAAATTCAAAATGCTTAACCACTCAAGCTAACCCATTAGACTACA
>APFE030220563.1:101367-123026 GCA_000404065.3 Pinus taeda
TTACAAATATTAAAGCATATAAATTAAAAAAAATTGAAATCCTCTTCATATGAAGCTTGAAGTATCATACTAAAGGTGTTAGGCCTATGGTTAAACTTCAGGTTAGAATATTTATTTAATAATGGGAGAGACAACCTTTTTTTTGATAAAATTACTTGACATTAAAAAAAAATCCAAGGAAAACTATTGAATAATTTTATTAGATATTAACAACATTACATGTTTTTAATACCACAAAGGGTATTTTCATTATCTCTATTGGGTCAAAATATGAAGGGACTAAGAGGTCTAATTCTGGAATAAAACTAGTTGATATTGATATTAACAATAAGTGAAAGTAAAAAAAGGATGTTGCATTAAAGTTGTATATGTTGAGGAGGCGAAGGGGGCTGAGCAGAACATGGCGGATTAGGGTTTTGTCAGGCCCTGCAACAGAGGTTCTGCTCTGATCACATCGTGTTTGCAACAACACCTATGCACCCCTGGAAACTACATACGACAGTGAATAACACATTCGTCATGGATTCCCTTCTAGGGGGGGACTCAAAGCCTCCCCCGGATGATTATAGCGAGCCTCAGTCTAAGAATAGAACTGACAAGGCATCTACATCGGATCAACCTACCATCATGACAAAGCAGGTAAACCAGAATAACCAAGGTAAACAGAAAGGGCCACAGGAAATGGTGGAAACGCCCCAGAATAGGCAGCAAGAAACTGCAGGAAATGATGAGGTTCCCAATGCAACCTCTGTGACCTACAAACCTGTTGCAGCAGAGAGACCAAAGATTGAATTACCAAGTCAAAGAATCAATACCCAAATCCAGTTCATGAAAGGCCATGCTCTAATCGGGAAATTTATTGGCTTCTGGCCAATGGAAAAAGCCCTGCAGGGATGGATTGCAGCCAAATGGAAACCCAAAGGTCATATCACCTTGCAGCTGGGACCAAAAGGTTTCTTCATAATGTTCTTTAACTGCATAGAAGACCAATATAGGGTAATTGATGGCGGCCCCTATTTCTTCAAGTTGCAGGCCTATACCTAAGACTGGATTGAAAGATTCAACCCGGACAAAGAGGATCTGAGTTGGGCACCAATCTGGATTCGGCTATACTCCCTTCCATTGGAGTATTGGGATGAAGAATCACTAAAAGACATTGGAAATGGTCTGGGGGAGTTCATAAAGTTCACGGAAGAAACAAAACTCAGAGGATATACTTCCTACGCTCGCATATGTGTCTACATGCATCTGAACAAAGCTCTTCCGGATTCAGTAAGTCTATGTCATGATGATTTTGAGTGGATTCAGTCTATAGATTATGAACATGTCCCCTTTAGATGTAGAAAATGTCATGCCCATGGCCATCTTTTTCATGATTACCCACAAAATTCAAAGCCCACTACCTATACCACCTCAGAGAAACTTGATTCTGAAGGATTTACCAAAGTAAACAATTAGAAAAAGAATCACAAAATACCTACATCGTACCCCAAAAATCCCCCAACCAGTGCCTCAATACCCTCTACTAGCAACAGCTTCGACATCCTGGATCAACCAGCATCACTGGCCTCTAAACCCACCATGCATTCTGCTGAGCCACCCAAGCCACCCTCTGCAACCAATCCCATAGATTCAAGGCAAGCACAAAAGCCCTCGTGGACCAAAGAATTCCCAATCTCCACTTCCAATATGTATTCCACTTGGAAACCTAATTGTATGGACATCGATATCTTTCTGCAAGAACCCAACCATTCAACGGACTTCCTGGTGGAAAGCAGTGAACCCAAGCATATGGAAGAAGAGCCTGAAAGTATAGACATAGGAGATCTGGACATATTTGGCCTTGAGCAAGCCTCTAGGAAAAAAGAATTTGACAAAACCCAGAAAAGACAACTAGAAAGTTTGGAGGTAATTCTCTCTAGAGTACATCAGCAACGAACTTTAGGAATTCAACCAAGGAGTCAATGGGACAGGAAAAATATTCCCAAAGATACCAAGAAACGAGGGAGAAAGACAGATCTACAAAGAACCATCCTCATTGGGGAAATGTTGGTGGAATCAGGAAGATATTCCAAGTTAACAAAGTATTACAGGCCGCTCCCCAATACTGAATCATGAAGCTCACATCTTTAAATTTAAGAGGGTTAAATAGCCCTGTGAAATAAGAATGATCAAAAACATGATATAGTAGGAGAAACCTCAAATTTTCTTCATGCAAGAGACTAAATGTAATAGTATCACACTTGGAACCATTCTCTCAAGAGCTTGGCCAGGAAGCCAAACAGTAGCAGTGGATGCCTCATGAGCCTCAGGGGGACTTGCAATAGCATGGGATGCATAGGCTATTATGCTTACTGATGTCCATGCATCTCATCATTTCATTCAAGCTACCTTCCATATCATAGGGACCAATGTTCATGGTCATCTCACCAATGTTTACTTTCCCCAGGAGGCAGCGAACAAGTTAGCAATTCTGAATACGTTACCTTTGCTCAACTCCACCAGAATCCATCCACTTTGGATAACAGGTGGTGACTTCAACATGATCACTAAACTTGAAGAAAAAAGCGGGGGTTGAATCAAACTGAACATTGAAAGTACTCATTGCAAGGATTTCATACAAAATAACTAGCTCATTGATCTGCCATTCAACAATGGAATCTATACATGGAATAATAAAAGATCAGGCACCCAGCAGATTGCCTCCCAGTTGAATCAATTCCTGATTTCAGACAATGCCATCCACCTTGGAGGAGAATTTTCAGCCTCAATCTTACCTCGATCTGGATTAGACCATTGGCCCATCTGGCTTCAATGGCAAAGACCTAGAAAATCCACTCGAAGACCCTTACGCTTTGAACCATTTTGGTTGACACATCCAGACTTCAACAATTTGGTCCATTCTATGTGGAAAAGCTTCATTCCCCCAGAAGGAACAAAAATGTTTCAATTCCAGCAAAAACTCAAATATCTCAAAATGCACATCAAGCAATGGAATCAATCTACCTTTGGAAACATCTTTCAAGCTCAAAATGCTTTAGCTCAGGAAGTGAAGAAAATCCAGCATACCATAATTACTAAAGGAAGGACTGAAGCACTTTTAGAATAGGAAAATAACCTTCAAAATCAGATTGCAGAAAGAGAAAAGCAAGAGGAGATCCTCTAGAAACAAAAATCGAGAGTAAGATGGCTAAAAGAGGGAGAACGGAATACGAAATTCTTTCACCGCACCACCATACATAGAAGAATGCACAATAACATTACACAAATTCAAAATCAGCAGGGAGAAAGATTGGAAGAACATAAGTATATTGAAAGAGAGCTTGTCAATCATTTCAAAAAATTTCATCAAGGGCCACAAATCAATAGACAGCCAGTTATAGAAAGGATTCTCTAGCATATCCTGAAAATTATAACAGAAGAACACAATCAACTGCTCCTTTGTCCGGTCTCTTTATAGGTAGTCGAGTATGCCATGCATCAGTTCAAGGAAGGAAAAGCACTTGGTCCGAATGCTTTTACCTCAAACTTCTTTCATAAATTCTGGGATCTTATCAAAGAGGACGTCTGGAAGGTAGTGGAAGAATCTAGGACCCTCCATTGGTTGCTTCCCTCTCTAAACGTGAATTTTATTTCTCTCATTCCCAAAGAAGAGAAATATATTACTCCAGACAAATTTAGGCCTATAGCTCTCTGTAATGTTATCTATAAAGTTATATCTAAAGTCATTGTTTTCTGACTGAAGCCGCTGCTTCCCCTGCTCATCTCGCCAAAACAATCGGGCTATGTGGAAGGACGGAAAATCATAGATGGCATCATTCTCACCCATGAGATCATACACTCCCTAAAGAACCATAAAAAAGCAGGTATGCTCCTCAAAATTGACCTCTCTAAAGCTTTTGAAAAGTTGAGTTGGATTTACATTCAAAAAATGCTTTCAGCCTTTGGCTTCTCTCCTCCTTGGGTAAGATGGGTCTTGAGTCTAATCTCCTCTACTTTCTTCTCCATTCTAGTTAATGAAATTCCTTCCATCCCTTTTCATGCCTCTAGAGGCATCCATCAAGGAGATTCCCTCTCCCCCTTTCTCTTTGTACTTATGGCTGAAGGGTTAGGACGTATTATCAAGAATGCACTTCAAGCTCAGCAGCTTAGAGGAATCTCTATTCATAATTCCCCTGCTATCACTCACCAATAATTTGTGGATGATAACATGTTATTTGGGCACCATTCGGTTCAAGAGGTCCTAAAATTCAAATCCCTACTCGATGATTTCTCAGAAGCATCTGGAGCCAGCATAAATACTGTCAAATCCCAAATCTTCTTTTTTCACACTCCCTCTATAACTCAATCCTCTATAGCCCGCATTCTTGGATTCTCTGTTGCCTCTCTCCCATCCAAATATCTTGGTGCCCCCATAACTAATTCTTCATTAAAGCATACCTCCTGGCAATTGCTCCTAGAAAAATTTGAAGCCCGCCTTTCCTCCTGGACTTATAGAGCCCTCAATATGGCTAGTCGTCTAGTGCTAGTCAAAGTTATCTTGTAATCAATGCCTCTTTATCTCTTCTCTATTTTGGCGGCACCAAAATGGGTGCTTAAAAAGATCAAAAATCTACAACGGAACTTTTTATGGGGATCTTCTGGTCAAAATCGCAAATGGGCATTGGTCAAATGGCCAACAGTATGCCTCCTAAAAAACTCTAGGGGTATTAGTCTCCGAGACCCTCAACATAGTAATCCAGTCATGGGAGCAAGAATATGGTGGAAATGGCTCTTTGCTACACACACACCTTGGGCCATCCTTTGGACTGCCAAATATGCAAACAACAGACCGCCAGACGATTTAATCCGACTCACAGATACAGAAAAAGGCTCCTTAATCTGGAATGCTACCAAACAGCACAAAGCCATGATTCAACAACACAGTTTCTGGGAAACAAGAGACGGCAACAATGCCTGCTTCTAGGTCGACTCTTGGCAGCAAAGACCCAGGCTAAGTAACCTAATCAGACCACCCCAAATAGAGGATTGGGATGAGCATCAGATGGACAAAGTCAACCAGCACTGGATTCCCACCCTCAATCAGGGTTATAGACAATGGCTAAGCGTGGCACACATCATCAGGCAAGGAACAGAGCTAATACATAAGGAGATTGACACAAAACTCATAAACCTGAAAATTAGATTTTTTGATAAGAAGGATATCTTACGTTGGGGGTACACTCCATGTGGGACCTTTACCACTCGGGAGGCATACAACCTTTTGATTAGCAATCAGAAATTCAAGTATCCTCTTTGGGACAAAATTTGGTCTCCTAGAATTTGGCCCAAGGTCTCTACTTTCCTTTGGTTGTTATGTCAAAAAAGAATACTCACCTGGGACAACCTAAGGAAAAAAAGCTTCCACGGGCCCTCAATATGCCCCAACTGTAAACAACATGAAGACACCATACAACACCTCATGGACACATGCAATCTAGCAAATAAACTCTGGAAAAAAACAAGCTTCAAATGTCAAAAAGAAGGCAGAGTAAAAGGGGACATTACCAACACCATCCACAGTTGGGCAATCAATCCGTATAAGAGCAAACTACTAAACTCTTTGTGGAAAATCATCCCAGGTCTTCTCATTTGGAATATATGGAAGGAAAGGAACCGCTGCATCTTTAAGAAT
This sequence comes from Pinus taeda, assembly GCA_000404065.3. Lineage (NCBI taxonomy): Eukaryota > Viridiplantae > Streptophyta > Pinopsida > Pinales > Pinaceae > Pinus > Pinus taeda. The sequence continues at coordinate 107,042 of APFE030220563.1, forward strand.
CAATGCACACCAATAGAGATCATATGGAGCAATCTCTGCAACAATCTTCAAGAAACCTTAGTGCTCCAAACATGGCATGAAGATGATTTTCCCACCCTTTCACAGGAGAAAAACATATGGAAGAACTGGAATCTTCATATTAACCAGATACAGGAGAACCCCAGTAAATCCTCTTTAAATCACAAAACTTCTAGCAAATGGCTCCCTCCGCCATATAGAATGACTCAGTTAAATTTTGATGGAGCCTCCAAAGGCAACCCAAGCATGACAGGTTATGGAGGAATATTCAGGGATCACAAAGGCAAACCTCTCTTGATTTCCCTGGGCACAATTGGATGGGACATGAACAATTCAGTTAAGCTTAAGGGACTGTGGCAAGGACTTCGTCTAGCTCAGCATCATGGCTTCTTCGCCTTAGTGATTGAAGGAGACTCTTAGATACTTATCAACATGGAAAATCAAATTCTACAAGGGACCCCTGCTCACAAAGTGGCCTGTAGTTGGAGATTGCCAACACGTTTAGAGCTCATTGAAAAATGGCTCACAACTAACAGAGTAATCACATTCAAACATATCAGAAGAGAAGGCAACAAAGTGGCTGATCTCCTAGAAAATTTGGGGGTGGACAGTGAGCAAACTCTACACTCAAGTTCACTCAACATTATAAATGATGAACCCCAGCTATAGGAATGCACGGAACTAGTGCAAAATGATGCAGTACCCCAGGATACAGGTGGTTAGAAACGCGTTAATGTGGATTAGACAGTGGGACAGTAGGTGGTTTAGCCACATGGCCACCCGTGTTCCCACCCGAGATGATTTATGGCGAGCCACTGTCAACCTGCAGGTGCCATTACTCTGATGCACAGGTCGAGGACTCCTCTGCAAGTTTAAGTCCATGGCTTTAGCAAGCCTGCATACCTCTACCCTACCCCCTCCAAATTGTTCCTACCTCCCTGATGCTGCGGAGCCCAGCTCTTGCACGGCAACACAGAGGTGCTGTCGACTCTTGAGTTGTATAGATTTGGGGGATGGAATCCATTTTTCCCAGAATGTTCTCTGCACTCTGCAAACTGAAGCCTCAGTTTTCGTCTCTGTCTCTTTCTAGAATTTCCTTGTGAATTCTCGCGCCGAGTCTGCCTCTTCCTCTATGCACAATGTTAGCACCTTCGTCATTTCGTCCCACACCAATCAGCTCCACCCCACCTGCAGGACCATACTGCGACTCCACCACCAAATGCATTGCAGGCGGGGCAGTAGCCAAGGCAGCGCCATTCGCCCCCCCTCTTTGTCCCCCTCTAACCCGATGACCCCTTTGTCCTCCCCTTCCTCCACCCCGTCCATAGCCCAATTCTCCGGCAAATATCCTGCCACCCGCAATAGAAGAGGTCGGGTCGAACCCATCGAAGCTCGGCATGTCAATGCTGCAACCCAGATGCTCAACCTCTATATGTCCCCTCACCAGCCGCATCAAACGACCCAATTCCACTTCCAGTGTACCATGAACCACCCTGCCATCATCACCACCGTCTCTGTGGCGTTCAGAGAGGAGAGTCACCTACAGAATGAACAGACTCACACCACTGCAAAACATCCTATCACTGTGCAACCTGCCACTGTTCAGGAGAAGTCGAACACCAACAAACAGAAGGTGGCTCAGGAGAAGCTAGCCACCAACAAATAGAAGGCTTTGGGCAGTAGCTTTGGTTCTCGCAAATGCAAAGGTGCCCAAGATAGTGCCAAGCATGGTGAAGGCATTCCTGGTATCATGCAGGCAGTTGAGGATGATTGGGATGAATACAGGTGTCTAGTCGGGGAAGATCCTCCTCCACCAAATGACACCTAGAGGGTCAACACAGCCAGGTTTTGATTCCCAGCTCCTATTCTTAGGGGCTTTTTTTAATGTTTTTTCAAATTGTGTCATCAATTTTGGTAATTTACCATAACTGTTTCTCTTGGATTTTGAGTTGTAACCCCTGCACAGGCAGCGTTTTCCATCAGTTTTTCAGACTGGTTTCCCCTTAGTGGGTAGTCTTGAATCAATATTTTGGATGTCTAAACTTGTTATAACTCTGTTCTAGCACCGCAGAGGCCGGAGCCTCACTGTAAATTTATTGTTTCATTAATAGAATTAGTGCTACTTAGAAAAAAAAAGAACAATAAGTGAAAGTAAGCAAACAATTTTAGTAGTGATTACATTTTAAAGGGTTACATTGCACCCTTTCAATAACATAATCTAGAAAATATCAACACCGCTGTTAAATAATAAAGAAATTTCAAAAAAACAACACTTTCTCTTGAAGCATTCCAAAAATATCATGGGTTTTACTGTAGTATATTCTTTCATAATTTCGTCTAAGCGATAGATAGAATATTCAAGCCAAGAGTGTTGAAAATAAGAAGTAATGTGTCCTTGGTGGAAATATTTGATCTTCTAAGTGCCTTCTTATAGTTAAATACTAACTTGTGGATCATAAGGAGGGAGTTCCCGAATACATGAACACGAATTATTTGTTTTTCAATAGTGACTAGTTAAACCAATATCAAAGTTGTAATATCACTTTATTTGTTTGACAACTAAATAGTTCTAGCTTTCAAGTTGAGGGTATGATTTTGAGAAATGAAAATTAATTCCCCTACTTCTCTTTTGGGTGATGCTCCTTGGGATGTTCCATCAAAAATATTGCAAGGGACTCATGTTTTAATTCTTAGCATACTATTGGATTGATGAGAAATGAGGGAAAACATTTATGATATTCATACTTTGGGATACACATTTGAAGGCTAGTGTATTCTTGTTTTCAAATATTTTTTTTGTTTCTTGCATATCAACTCCCCATGCTATGGGGAGGGAAAAGTATTTAATTTCTACTTCTTTAAAGAAATTTTAATTGAGTATCCTTTCCTTTCTTATTTCAACCTTGTAATTCCTTCAATTTCCAAACCTTCTTAGTAAAGGGATAGTACAATATGAGATGTATGTTTTCTTCCAAGTCCAATCCATATATGATACATCTTCCAAGGCCCTTGTACCTTATTTTTTGAATTAACTCCTAGGTTAGGGATATATTATTGAATAGAAATCACATATAATATTTAGCTTTGGTAGGAAATTTTTATTTCCACGATGATTTCCACCACCAACATAAGGAAATATTAAAACCTTCAATGGCCAAGAAGTTATAATTGAGCCTGAGTTCACATCTACCCAAGGAATTTGTTGATCATATGAGTTTATCATCTTCTTCAATGATGAAAATAGTGCATTTCCTAAGACAATCTACGTAATTCCTAATTGAGGTTCAAGTCTTTCCAAGTGAGCCATTGTTGTTATATTTGGTTCCATGCTTACTCTATTGTAATTTGACATAGGGCATAAAAATGTTTTGATCTAACATCAAGTATGAGAGAGATGGTAGTATATGTTGATATTTTCTTCCTTCCTAAGGGTCAATTCCAACTTGCGCCTTCCTCCTTTCCCCTCCAAATTAACCAATTTCCAATTAGAGGGAAGATCATCATGGTGCCTTTATAGATAATGGAAGAGGATTGCCGTATTTTGTTTTGGGATTGAATCTATCCTTTGATAGAAAAAGGGACAAGATACTTATCCTTTACAACTTTTTCCGAGTATACATTTCCGTTAATAATTATTCAAACATTATTGACTACCAGGGCTTTGGAAAAGAGAAAGATATTTTTGATATCTCAACCTCCTTGATTTTTAGCAATAGCCAAGTTTCTCAAAGAGACTAGTGTCATTCCTTTATTCACCAAATTTCTTGATCATATAAATTGGTATTAGACTTATCGAATTTTGTTTAATATCCATTTTCATATGTAATCAATAAGCATCTAATAAATTGAAATGGCCTTACGTAAAAATAAAAATAAAAATTACAATGACTAGACAACCACTGCAAGATAGTCATCTATTAACAATGTGTTCAATTTTCTTTCAATATTGGTTATAAGCCATTGTTATTATCCCTGTAATTAGAGGTTCGAATTTAAATGGAAACAAAAATATTTGAATAAAACCTCAAAGGATGAGGTTATAAAAAGGAAATTTTGAGTTAATTAGTGCTTTTTCTACTTAGAAAGATCTCTATTAATCACCGGAGACCTAAAGGAATTTATCACCATACCTATAGGTACGGAAAAAGGTATAAAATTTATTTTATTTTATCTACAAAAATTTTCGATACATCATAGAATATTAGGATTTCATCCACAAAAAATAAGAGTGAAACATAGCAATAATTTCCAATGAGAATACCATTGAAAAATACATTTGATATAGTTTCTTTGAGAGCCCTTATTACTCCTTCTACTAGTAGGAGGAAAATTAGGGGGAAGAGAATATCCTTGGTGAAGTATTTTTTCGTTGTTGAAGAAAGTTGATTCCAATCCATTAATTAAGATTGTGAATGCCATAGAGAAAATTCAAGCCACTTCCCAAGCCACGAAATGTATATTAAATCCCAGATGGATAAGAATGAGTTAAACGAAGATCTAGCTAACTTTGTCAAAGGCCTTGAACATGTCAACCTTTTGTATCATCACCTTCAATATTTTTTGTTTTCACTAGGTGTTACCGTTCCTATGAAATGCCAATTGTCTCATATGTTTAGCACACTTTAGGGTCTCAAAACGGATCTAGAAGTTCAGGACCCGAAAACTACCAAAAATAGTAAATTATGTTACAATTGAGGTAATTGAAGGAAAATATAGTGGGGGTACAAGTGGAATAGGTACAAGTGGGTCCCCATGCATTGAGTGCCTTCATGAGATGGGGAAACTTACGAACTTAGTCCCTTGTGAGCCACGTGCCTTGGTGCAAGAGTTGGCTAGCTTTGACAACCTGATATAGTTGGATCTTCTACTGGAATGTGTTCTTAATATGCATGTCCATGATCTGATTAATTGTGGTGTATTCCATGTATTCTGGGTTTATTTCTATTAGTGTGAGTTTTTCTACAATGGATGATGTGTCCATTAATGGTGGAAAGTATGGTCGAAGGCATACCACATTGAAAACTAGGTACAAATCAAGGATCGAGGGAAAGTTGAGCTTAAAAGAATTTTCTCTGAAAGCCTTGGTGATGGTGTAAGGCCCATATCAGAGTGGTATGAGCTTCCGATGGGCTCTAGTAGGGTGTTCATTCTCCAAATGCAACCAAACTTTGTCACCCACCTGAAACTTGTGTGGCACCTGATGTTGATCATGTTGTTGCTTGTACTTGGCAATAGAATTCTCCAAGATGTCTTGAACCTATTGGTGGATGTGTTGGATGCATTAATAAACTTGGTTTCTTTATTAGCCTCAAACTGTACATGTGTGTATTATGTTTGTGTAGTCGTACGAGGCATGGAAACATCAATAGGACACAATGGTTGAAATCCCAGACCCACTTGAAAGTGATTCTAACAAGTAGATCTATGGAGAGATATGTTATAGCTATGATGAACATAGGGAAGGATCTCATCTCAGGTTCATAGATGCTTGGAGTTATATATGTACAATATGTGCACTATCATCTTGTTGACGACTTTTGCCTAGCCATTAGTCTAGGGATGGATTGCAGTTGACTTGGTGAGATTGGTATCTAATAGTGTCCAGAGGCTTGACCAAAATGTGCTTAGAAAGCTACTATCCTGATCTAATATAATTCTCTGTAGGATCCCAAACTATACCCACACTCTTTCAAAGAAAAGCTTGGCATTATCCTCTATTGTGATACTCTTCTTGCAGATTGCCAATATAGCCATCTTAGAAAAAAATTCCACAAACACAAATACATAGTCATTACCATGCTTGGTAGAAGGGAGGTCAGAAAAAATAGTCCATGGAGATGGATTCCCAGGGTTGGTTGGAAGTAGGCAGAGGAGTGTACAAACCTTCCTTCTTGATGGTTGACATAGCAATGACACATGCAGTGCAGGATCTGATATATTCTCCAACATCATGTCGAAGTTTTGGCCAATAAGTGTACTTCTAAAGTATGGCCACAGTTTTCTCCACACCAAAGTGTCCTGCGACCTGACTATAGTGCGTCTCCTAAATCATCCTGGCATGCTCACTTGAAGGAACACAAAGGTGGCCCAAGTAGCATAATAATGCATCCCAGAGGTGGAAATTGAGAACTTTCTTTCCATCCACTAGAATCTAGTATGTGGTGGTGAACTCAGGATCATTTTTGTGCAGTTGCGGCCATCCAGAGGTCTTGTGTCCACAAGAGTTAAGAATAGTAGTCAATGATACAACTACGGGCTAGCTGAGGAAATATTAAACATGATTGGTGCTGCCCTTTTTTTATTTAATGTTCAAGTGGAATTGTTGCAAATATGTAGACCACTTCCAATAGAGATCATTCGACAACTTCCCTTATGTTTGTATAAACTCAAGAGGTCGGTGATCAATGTGGATGATCGTCTCCTTCCCTAGAATGTAATGTTTCCATTGTCGACAAACCTCCACAATAGAATGCATCTCTTTATCATAGGTGGGGTACTTTTGAATTGTATCAGAAAGTGTCTTGCATGATGATATGCCATTGGATGCCTGTGTTGGGTGAGGAATGCACCAACAGCATAGTCAAAGGCATATATCTCAATTTCAAATGGATTTTTTAGGTCTAGCAATGTGAGTACAGGTGCAGAGCAGAGGTGGTGATTTAGTTCAACAAATTTTTTCTATTGGGGCTTGGACCAAGAAAAAATTTCTTTCTCTCTACCCTTGGTAATCTGACTCAAAGACCAAGTGATATGGGAGAATACCAACACGAACCTCCAATAAAAATTTGTAAGGCCTAAAAGTTGCAAAGCTCTATTAGAGTGGTCAAGACTCACCAATCTCGAACGACTTGGATCTTATCTAGATCGAAATGAATGCCTTCCTCATCTATGATGTAACCCATATATTATACATAGCTCATGCCAAAGGTTAATTTCTCTAATTTGGCAGACAATTTTTGTTGTCGTGGGGTTTGAAGGACTTGTCGAATGTGTTGCAAGTGCTCCTCCCAACTCTCGTTGAATAAGAGGAGATCGTCTAGATAAACAACCATGAACGAGTTTTTGAAGGGCCACAAGATGTCACCCATCAACCTCATGAAAATAATATGGAAATTTATTAACCCAAAGGGCATGACCAGCCATTCAAAAATGCCTTCCTTGGATTTGAAGGCAGTATTCAATACATTTATGGGATCTATTGGAACCTAGTGAAAGAAAAACTTCAGATTGATCTTAGTGAAATACTTGGCCCCCTTGCGCTGCTCTAAAAGGTCATCAATCTATGGCATCAGATACCTATTCCTGACAGTGATTTTTTTTAGTGCTTGATAATCAATGCAGAGCCTAGAGGTCCCATCCTTACTTTGTACAAGTAAAATCGTGCTCCCACAGGGTGAATAAATTGGTTGGATGTGCCTTTTTGTAGCAACTCTTGTATTTAGCACTTGATCTCTTCATTTTCCATAATGGAATGACATTATACTGACCCATTGGGTAGAGGTGCTCTGGGAGTCAGATAGATTGAATGCTTGACCTGACAGTGTAAGGGTACCCTTGTGGGTGAGGAGAATATGTCCTTGAATTTTTCCATGATCTTATCCACCTGCTTCTACTACATGGAGGAACCCTTCCCAAGGGCCATGGATGTGGCCACAATATTCCCCTTACTTTGAGAGTGAATAAGAAATAAAACAAATTTTCTGGTATTGGAGATGATCTTACTGCATTTCTTGGCAGAGATCAAAGAGATGGAGGTAGGTGGGGTTACCTTCGGTATCCTATATAACTTATTTCCCAAAGTAATAATAATAGTGAAAGGCCTATAAACATACAAACCATGATAGTTCCATAAGTATGGTCGGCCTCATAATGCATCACAAACTTCAAGAGGAGCAATATCACACAATACCTCATCTGTGAAGGGGTTGATGTTGTAGGGAAGGCAGCACTATTAGCTAACATGAAGATCTTGTCCTTGGTGAAGCTACCTATGGTGTACAGTTGTGGGCGTGGTGTGGTTGGTAGGCCCAACTACTTCATGACCTCTACTAAAATGAGGTTCTTTTGGCTCCCATTGTCAACAATGAACTGTAGTGGAGAAACCTTCACCCACATTTGTGAGTGGAAGAGACGCTCCCCCTCCTCTGGATCTTCAGGCTCAATATTGTGGACCTTAGTGGAAGAAACAGTGGCACTTGGATCCCCATCAATAATATGCTTCCATTTTTCATTCCCCTTATAGAGTTATGACTTAGAGTCGAAACATGCATCTGAATCTAAATCATTCATCTGAGCCACCATTTATTACTTGGCTCAACACTCACTCATGTTGTGAGTGGCGATATTATGGAACTCACACCACTTTCTTGTGTCCTTCTTTCCCTTTGTGGTGTTTTTCTTTTCTTGCGGCTTCGATGGGTTTTCTTGGGTCACCTTGCCTTGGTTCTTTCTTTGTTATGTAGTTTGGGGGTGAATTTCCCTTGCTTTGGATTCACATATCCAAAGTATCGCTTCTTCTTTTTAAATTTTTGCTCAATCTTGACAGCATATTGATAGGCTTCACTAAGCGAGGAGATATCCAAGAAATATGTCTCATCCTAGATTTACTTGTTTAGATAGCATTACTTGAGTACTATATTCCGCTCAGAATCCTTGATACTTAACCCTGTATGAAGAATATAAAAACTATTTGTGAACTTCAACACATCATGGTCCCTTCCCTGCCAAAGTGTGGTCCACTTTATGTACTTATCTTCATATCTCCTAACAGGGTAATAATGTTCCTTGATGCCATCTCAGAAATAATTCCAAGTGCGTGTGGATGAAAACAATGAGGTTTCCCTCTCATCCCTCTTCTTATAGTACCTTTCCCACCAGTCCTTGATGTGGGGGGGCGGCTTCGAGGAGTGAAAAAGTAATATTTTCCCTATTATAAAAATCATGAAATGGAAAATATCCTTCCAACGTAGACATATTCATCTATCTAGCCTTCAAATATGGGGATTTTAAAGTTGACATGCACCTTAGAGGGAATGGCACCTCTAGGGTGGCTACTGGACGAAGACGTGTCACTTATCAGCATCCGCTGAAGGATCTGGGCGAAGTTGTCCATCATCGTGTTCCTTTGTCACTTAAGGGATTATTCAAGCAATATTTTTAAAGGATATCCTACTCCCTTGTCTTTTTTTTCTTCCCCCATGGGAGGTTTTTGGGGTCAGCGAGGCCGGTATTTTAAAGGTTCAACTAGTTCTAGCCCTATCTCCTTATACCCCGACCTCGTTGGGGACATTCACAGAAAAATAGAGAAAGAGAAAACCTTCATGATACCACTGATCCAGATTTATACAAGAATAAAATGAAATATATATTTAAATAGAAACATGGATCTACAGTGAAAATTAAACTTCAATTCATTGATAACAAATTACTAAAAACTTTTTACATGCAAAATGGAAATAAACTAGCTCAGGTTATGGTAGCTCATCTTTGAGAAGAGATGTGGTGGCTACATGCCTTATGAACTATGTTACAATGAGGCTTAAAGGCCTATTTATTATTGAGAAACAATGGAAAACCCTAAACATCCAAAAACCTAACCCTAGGAGATGAAGTGCTAAACGTTTGTGGGCACCACTGGGGTAAATTGGTACATCAACTTCTCGGGGTCATAACTTTGGCATGCAATCTTCGTTTGATGCATATGATACCTCATTAGAAATATCTACCTGAGGACTTGTTGATAGTGCTGGACCCACCAACATGTAAAAGGGATCTCCCTGGTAAGAAGTACCAATTAGACCTCAGACTATTTGGTGTATGAGTCCTAGCAGTGGGTCGTAAGGTAATGCCTTGACCGTAGTGTCGCACATAGGCAAGTAAGATAACTCTATCAGTAGTAAGGGTGTGACTGGTGCAGAGAGTCAAGGAATGTGTATGAGAGGTTCCAACACTTCAAAGGGAGATGAAGGTGAAGGTGAGTTCTAGGTTGAAAGGGATCAGTCCCACCTCAGCTAGGCACACACCACACAAAGGACATGCACAGTTTCTGGTGGAGCAGTCCACTCGGATGCGGCAGTCACAACATATAAGGTAAGATAACATGAACAACACTCACGAATCAGTCCAAGATGAGTGTGACAGTTGATATAGCAAGGTTCATAAGAAAGGTCTGTCTGATGTCCGGTAGAGCAGTCGACACAGATGGCGACAACATTAATAACATATGAAACATGTTAACAACAAGATTCATATAATTGCATACAAAACAGTTCATACACAAGTACGTAAGTTAAACAACATATATCGTTAAGGAAACCGGAACAGTCCAACTACAATAACAACATATGCATGAAAATGTGCTAGCTCTTATTATATAAAGAAGTGTAAGTCACAATCATACAATGCATCTATGTAAACCTTCTAGCCCCAACAGTGGAACGTTATAGCCACATCCGCCTGCTCCTCCAAAGAGATGTACTAGCTCCATGCAGTGGAGAAGCCAAGCCACGTTACAACATTGTCCAAGCCTTCTTCAAGATAGTTTTAGTAGAAGCTTGGATGACCAAAAGCCTCTACAATGAGTTATGAGGGACTATATATAGCAAAGGGTGAGGTGACCCTTGATATTCCCCTTTGTGATAGTTCAACTACCCTCATGACTCTTCACCTGCTCTATGACTGTTACATGCAACCATTGACACTTGACTTACACTTGACATGACTCAACATTACAATGCACATGTACTCCTATGAGACAACATGGCTTGAGCCAGCCTTGCAAGAAATCACTAACACTTAGTCTGCAATGATGAGACCAACTCTTTGACATGCTTGTGATGGTGTAGGTGGTGAGTTGATGCCAAGTTTGGTCATCTGTGATGGAGTGCATACACCTCCTGGTGACATCTTGCTAAAGTGAACTCTTGCCTCTGTTGTAACCGGTGCATTGGTTCGGCCCCTTCATCCAACTCATTTGCTAACATGCGCATGCTCTTCTTGGGTACAAATTAACTGAAAACGCACTGATGCATAGTGTCTGTTCTGATCTTCAAGTGTGTGTTGGCGGTCATGCGCATCAACTTGCCGAAGTACATGTTCAACCCCAATTGGACTTGCTTCTTGTCTTCGCCTTGGTGAGTGTCTTGAATGGGTTGGATTGCATGCATTCAACAACACTACTCACCATGTCTACTCTATCCCAGCTACTAGGATATATCCTTAACTTGTACGGGCGCAGTTTCATCCATGGGTGCATGTTGTACCCACTGTTGTTCCTATTCCTGTTACAACTCATTCGTCTATTTGTGCAGCTTCAGCACATGCAACTCCTTCTTTGTTCCATCTTCTGCCTTCGCGCGATCTTCATGTCATGTTGTCACTTCATATTTGGAGTCTCCAAAGTTGCTTTCATCATTAATGGACTTGCTTGAGCTTGCAACCTTGTTTTGCCTCTGTGTTGTCAACAACCTTCCTCTTGCATTTGTTGTATTCATTGCGTTCGCTGCATTCGATATGTTGCATGCAATTGTTGTTCATGATGTTGCTCGTTGTGATGCTACTTCTTGATGTCCTTGTCTACGAACAGCTTGATGTCTTCGTGAGTAGGCATGCTCATAAACACTTTATTGGCTGCATATCCAAGCATGCTTTGAATGGTGTCTTCATCTTTGCTCTCTTGGAAACCATTGTACCTATACTGCTTAGAGGTAGATGAACACCTGCAATACCTAGAGATATGGAAACACTCATGGCAAGCAATCTATCAGTTGAAAACGAAAATTAACATGAGATCTGACTTGTAACATACCTGGGTAAATGATCATGAAGGTTGTGCAATTTTGACTAGGAGGTCGGGAGACCAATTGCCAAGACTGGACAAGGCACAGTCCGGGCTACTAGGAGATGGCTGACTGCTGGAACTGTGCAATGCATAGTCCAGTCTGGCTACCTACTTCTCGGATTGCACAATGCGCAATTCCAGTTGGGAAGGACTACTGGCCCAGGGAAATATTTGCACAAATTCTTAGGCCAAGCAGTCACTGTCCTCTAGAAATGCACAAAACAGTCTTGGAGGCTAGTGCTGGGTAGGAATGCTCAAATCTGGAGAGGAGGGTGAGCCTTCCTTTCCCAGATTGTGTAATGCAGCCTTGGTGAAGGTAGAGCCTGGGCCAAGGTTGGCTAAATCACTAATGGGAAACTGAAAGCAAGTAATTTGATGAATGTATGACGACATTAAGTGATAGCAGAAGTGATTAAAAATTCATGCAAAGCATGAATGAAAGATTTAGCAAATAGATGAACATGCATGTGGGTGAGGCAGTTCGCCAGTTGGGCGAACGTCCATGCAAAACAATTTCATGCATGCGACAACAATGAGATAGCAAAGAAAACTAAAACAAAGCTAGGACAAGCTAGTATACATGTAAATGACAAAAAGCATTCAAATAAATCAAGCAAATAATACTCCCACAAGTGACAACACAAAAAGCAACAGAATTGCAGCATAAGGCATGGGAAGCGAGATTACCCCAAAATAGCTGAGTTGAATCTACCAACATCTCCTAGATGTGATGTGGGATGTCAAAGCTACAAGGTTGATGTGAGGAATGATCTCTGAAGCATCTAGTTGATGAGTTTTGATAACATCGAGGTTGTGACATGCATGCCACAAATCTAGGGGAAGTGACACTGGGTGGGAGGCTTCTAAATTGCTCCTTGCATGCAACCTCCAACTGCTAAACATTGATCCATGAAACAAGGGATGCCTTTACGTGCTGCCTTGGGAGAAGTAGCCCATGCATGCAAGTATGTTTTTCTTAGTCCCGGAGGGAACCGGTCAACTCAGCTGCACATGCAAGAGACTGCTCGATTGCTGGAGAAAAATGTGCATTTTTGGCTGGGAGTTGGGCAGACTGCCCAAGAGGTTTGCACAATTTCTATGCAGAGTAGTTCACTGCTGCCCAGATTTGTGAAAATCCTAGGCTGAATACCCTGCTACTGGGAAAATTAGTGCAAATCTTGTTGGGAAGGTTGGTTGGCAGGATTGCGCAATCCTAGAGCCTAGCAAGCTGTCAAAGAGGATTGCACAATTCCTGGAGGGAAGGTTGGTTGCCCTCCAGAAATATGCAATTTTCAAGTGGAAGCTACTCACCCTGCAGCTGGACCAAGTTCGAGTGAGAAGCCTATGAAGGGAAAATATCACTGTGATCGACAAGTTGCATTTGAGAAAGAAAGACATTGAAGCTTGAGGTCTTGACGAAGCAAGGCAAGCTATTGTGAAGGTTGGTAGAGAGGCTCCAAAACAGGTTAAGTAAAAGTTTTGGAGGGTTGTTGTAACCACTACAACAGGACTACAACTTTCGAATTCAAACCCATGCCATATTTTTTAGGTTTTCTTGTTTCCAAAAAAACATCGTTTGTGGCTTCAAAATGACTCTAGAAGTTTAGGACTTGAAAAGTTGCCAAAAATGGAAAATTCTGCTACAATTAAGGAAGCTAAAAGAAACAATAATGGGGGTCCAAGTGGAATAGATGGTTGACCACCAATATCCACCTCGATCATCTTCAAAAGAAATTCCATTGAAATTTTATCCCAACACTCACCCCCTATCAATTTTATGAACCGAGCTCATATTTTTCCTACAATTTATGTAGTAGTAATTTATTTTTTTATATCTTGTCTCTAGCCATATAAACTTGGCTTTTAGATGGTTATCCATAAGCAACTTTCTTATTTCTTTTTGAAGTTAGAAAAGCTCCTCCTTTTGAGCATCTAAAAGGAAGCAAAATCCTTCAAAAGAGAGTCTAAAGATAATGGATTCTTTCACTTCTTATAGGAGCCTTTCATTTTTTTTCCTTTTGTCTTTAAAGTACCATTCAATCATCAATTTTTTAGCCTTAAATATATTTCAATGGAATTGAATGGTAATATATTTCTAAAGTGGATTGTTGAAGGGAACACGGGAATTCTTGAGAATTTGAATGAAATCTTCATTATTGAGATATTATAGGCTTAATTTGAAAGTATTAAGGTGCTTCCTTCTAGCAAGGGCCACTTATAGTAGGACAAGATTATGGTCAACGTCCCCTCCTATTCATACCCATTACTTAATTCTAAGAGAGACATCCAACACATCTTCAAATACCATCATACATAGAATCATTTTTCGATCTAAGCTTCTCAATTCCTATTGTTAGTCTAGATAGGAATAAGCTTAGTAGGTTAAATGTCAAATAGGCCAAATTTCTCCAATATTTTATTGAAAAAAATGGGAGAAGCTTCTTGAGTTATTGGCCCCAAATCTCAAAGGAACCAAGAGTAAAATTTAAATATCCTCTTATAATTACAATCCTTTGATGAATCCTTAGAAAAATGACGTTAATAACAATCATTTAAATCTACATAGGGCCCAAATATATTAATATATTTGAATACTTTTACATGATATGAGAACAAAGGAGACAACTAACCTTGAACCAAAAACCCATGAATTAAAGAGGAAAATACATTTTCTTTCCATCTTCTAAAAAGGCTTCCTTAATGACCCAAAGCATCCACATAGCTGAAATCCCATCCCTTAGTTATCCTAGATATTTCTTGGACAATTTTTTCCCCATATGTCATAATATCTTGCAAGAGAATGAAAATCGGATTGTGAGTATTAATTAGCCTTCTAAGGGCCAATTTCTTAGAGGAATTGGCCATTCTTCTTCATTTCAAGTAGAGGAAGATCATTTTGAACCTTCTTAGGGGCATATACTTGTTGTAGTGGCTACAACCACCCTCCAAAATTTTGCCCATGCTTCATTTTGGAGTCTCCCTCCTCAAGCGCAGTAGTTCATCTCGCACTGACCCAGGTACTTCTACTTTCATTGAGCTTTATATTGTGAATGTTCGCTTGTGTTTTCTTACTTGCTTTATTGTCTAACCCACAAACCGATCTCTTGACTTGGTTTCAACCTAGTTTCAGGCTTGCCTTATTGAATTGCACAATCCTTGAGGGAAGCCAACCTTGCTCTCGGGAGTTGCACAGTCCAAGCCAACAGTGAGCCTTCAGTTGCATAATTGCACTGAGCCAATTCATAGCCAGTCTTCAGCTGGGAAACTACACAGAGCATGAGAGGTATCCCAGAGTCACTTAGCCCATAAATTGTGCAGAAGTGTTTCTACTTAGAAGTTGCTCAGTGCATAAGCCAGAGGGCTGCACAATCCTTCACAAAAATGTGTAATCTATTCGTGACGTTCCTGGAAGATTTTCCCAAAAAAGAAAAAAGAATCCCTAGGAAGTGGGGATCTATTATTAGTTTTCTGAAGGTTACATGATATTATCTTTAGAAGTTTCCGTCAGGTGTCACTTTGTCCTTGATCTTAGGCATGCATTCCAATTTTGCTCAATTTGATGTAATATATTCCTTTAGAGCTCATTTTTATAGTTGGTCATCAAGCTCTAGCATTTATGAGGAGATCAAGGAACCTTCGGAGCATCATTGTCACTTTTCTGGGTGAGTTTTGCTTTTATCGCATTTTGACGCTTTTTCTGTCACTTTTTGTTGTTTAGCTTGTGAGAGTGGTGTTTCACTCATTTTGTTGAATGACTGCTGGTGTTTTAACTTGTTTTAGCTTGTAGAAGTGTTGTTTTAAGTTTTTCATTGCCTTTCCCAAGTGTTACATGTATCACCAAGTTTTTGCACTAAAAGTCATCATTGTGGAAACTCTCTTCGCATGCTTCATTTTCCTTCAATTTAATCAATCGTTGCACTTGTTTCGCACACATACATCTACACTTAGTCAGATCTACACTCATCCTAACATAATCCTTCAGATCTGGTTGTTTTCACACTCGCCATGGAAGATCTAGGCTCCCCTTGTTGTTATAGACATTTTTGGGCACTTCAACCCCAATCACAAATGTCCATAAACTGAGGGCTCTTAAGTCCCTAAAAGGGTTGCTTCACTGCCTAAAGGAAC
>APFE030220566.1:31100-47306 GCA_000404065.3 Pinus taeda
GGTTGCCTCTCGCTGAATGGTGGTATAACACTTCCTTCCATACAGCAACAAAAATGAGCCCATTTATGGCACTTTATGGGTATCAACCACCATCCATCACATCATATTTAAGAGAAAATCTAAGGTTCAAGCAGTGGAACATCACATCGAACATCAACAACAAGTCCTCCAACTCTTAAAGGATAACCTCGTGTTGGCACAGGATAGAATGAAACAACACACAGATTAACATTGCAATGAAAGAAGTTTTGATGTAGGTGATTGGGTATTCCTACGGCTAAAACCATATAAACAAATGTCCCTGAAGCAAGCTAAGAAGGATAATAAATTATCACCAAATTATTATGGTCCATACATGGTGTTGCAAAATATTGGTACTATGGCATACAAATTGGAGCTTCCTGTAGCTTCTCGAGTGTACCCAGTTTTCCATGTTTCATGTTTAAGAAGGTTGTAGGCAAAAATCTCCCAGCTCAAACAATATTACCAGAACTTGATGGGGAAGGAAAAATTATATTGGAAACGGAAGCAGTCACAGAGACAAGAACTCAATAGCTACGAAATTGATCAATTTCGGAGTATCTCATCAAGTGGAAGAACTTATCCGTTGAATATTCCACATGGGAGGATAAGAATTTTATACAGAAGCATCCATAACTACTCAAGCATTGAGGACAACACTTTGAAGGAGAGGGGCATGTTGGGTCCCTATAATACTAGTGATTACCCCATTACTATTGTAGTTGTACCCCTTATTAATATTGTGTGCCCCTATTGCCCCCATATTGTTATTACTGTGCCCCATAGAATCCCTCTATTGTTATTTTTGTGGATTTATATTATATTGTTAGGTCGGCTGGGTTATGTTATGACCCCTTAGACTCCTATATATAGAGAAGAGGTATTTTCATTTGAATCATCCAAGAATTGTTCATTTATGTAATGTAAAGGAGGTTGCCCCCTCGAAGAGGCTGAATTCTAAGGCGTTGATCTATCTTTTCTATCTTTTCTTGAGTTGGTTTCATAACAGATGATGTTTCATGATATGATGGTACGTGGCAATTAGACATAGTTCTGATGAGGGGATAATGATGTACATGTGGTTCTTATTTATTTATTTTGTTATGATAATGATGTTGTATGCTCATGATGGATATGATATGCACATGGATTATGATGCTATGATATGAGGTTATATTGACATGTGGTTAGTTTTGTGATATCATGATATGTCTTTGATGTTGATATGTTGATGTTATAACTTATGAGGGTATTCTATGTGGTAATTATATGCAAATTTTATGACACACATGAGCATATAGTTCATTATTATTCATAATGTTGTGATTAACAATGATGTTATGTTCTCAGGGAGACATATAAGACTTGACATGTGGATTATTTGCTATGATACTATGATGTTATGACTAATGCATTGGTTGCATGTTGAGATGTGGTGTTTGACAAAAAATCCACAAATGGGTTGATAGGGCCAATGATTTGATGATCTCGTGGGAGTCCATACCTGTGAGGGATAATATGAAACACCATATGGACAAGAGACATATTCAATCAACACTACATATGCTAGTGGTTCCTTTTTCTTGTATAGCTCATATTGAGGAGGACACATGCTTGATATTGTAGGCCAAGTGCTCGATATTGGATTGGGATGTCGAATTTTGGTGGAGGTGTTAGGACTTCGATGCTAGGGGCTGTGCACCATAGTGAGTGTGGAGGGAGTGGGCCAGCTATGCGAGATGCCCAGAGTCATTAAGTATTGGGACTAGATGCTTGCCTTGAGGCAGATGAGGTCTAATCATTGGCGCAAGCCTTGGGGCCAACCATAGGCTATGGTAGAGATGGATGAGGCTTATGCCTGGTTCTGAAAGTGGGAAAAAAGATCCAGATTCCTTGGGATTTCCTGGGTGTTATGGAAAATTTCGATGCTTGTTGGTTATACTATTTCAGCAGAGGGTGTGGGGTAAACGTAAAGTAATAAATAACCAAACAAAATAAAATTTTAAAAGATTCAACTTAAGTTCGGGAGGAAGTTCTTTAAAAATGGGGAGTATGTAATATCCACTAATAAGAATAAAAATAATAATAAATAAATAAATAAAATACTATAACATTAACATATAAGTAAATAAATAATAAACAATAAAGAAAAGATAATAATAGTAAATAAATAGTAAACAATAAAGGGAAGATAATAATAGTAAATAGTATATAATAAAAAAAAGATAATAATAGTAAAAAAATAATAAATAATGAAGAGAATACAATAATAATAAATAAAGAAAATAGAAAATAATAAACTAGAGTTCTAAATAAATATGTATAAAAGTAAACTATAAAGATTGTAAGAATAACTAAAGTTAACAAAAACTAAAAATGAATAAAATAAGAAAGAGTTAAATTAAGAGAAATATCAAATTAAGAAAAACTTATAAAAAGAAATAAAAGTTGCAGGTTGACACATGGAATGTGTGCATGTGGATCCATTTCCATTTTTGTGTCTATTTAATGGACGATGGGGAGGATGAGATTTATCCATGCCTTCATCCATTATCTTGGGACAAAAGTGTTGTGAGACAAAGGATTCCTTGATAGTAGTACATTGATTGAGGGATCGGGGGTGGCCAACTGTAGAAATATTATGTACAATTGAGCCTATGGTCGGGTGGAGAGTGGTCCCCATAAATTTGTTGCGGTTAGTGGGATTCAAATAACGTTCAACTCTGAAATCACAAGTAAAGAATATCGTCGCTACAGGTAAGTCGTCTATGTTCATGTTTTTCAAAATTCTATGCTAATTAGTTGAATAGTTGTGCGTTGGTTTTTAATTGTATAAATTGATGTAATTAGTTGTAAATTTTAATTTCGGGTTGTTACACACATCATACCTTGACGAGTAATCTAATCAAGACAAGGAAACAACCCCCAAAAAACCTTCTCTAGTATTTTTCAACCACTTATGATAGGGTTTTCAAAGATTTCATTGATAGTGTTATTGAATTATTGGGTTGAGTAAATAAATAATAATACACATTTTTACATCATTTTTTTCATTATTTAAGTTGATATTTTCCTTTGTTTAATAATAAATGATTTAGTTCATTACATAATAAAAAGGACTAATTGGCCCCCATGGTGAATGATCATTCAAGTCTACCTAAGTGACAATCATGAAAATACACCATCAAGACAAGTGGGGGATTGGGTATTCCCCCACCTAGCATTCACACGAGGCAATAACACATGCTAGCACTTGTGTTTGTTTAATGTTTTTAGTTTCGATGATAACCCCATTTGGATGAGGGGGATATGACACCAATGTCTTCGTGACAAAAATAGGGGATGCCATGTAGTTGATAAGAATGTTGTGGAGTTGGTTTGTGAGGATATGCACCTTAATTTGGCATTATTGCACTTGTTTAATTCGCTTCTTCAGGGTTTTGGCAGTGTGGTGGATTTTAGGTAGTGGTTTTCTACTCTATCCAATGTTAGTAATTTATTCCCACCTAGAAACCAAGGCCTTATCTTCTGATTTGTGAGGTGATTCAATGGTCCTTTCTAAGAGATCACTAGGTTTTTCCATTTGTAATGGGAAGAAATGAGCCTCTCTCGAGCCTTGAGTTCTCTTCCCTAGTTTTATATTTTATCCCGTCTTGGTACACTAGGCTATACCTTTGAATGGTCATCTCTAGAAAGGTCTCTTTCATTGCTTCACTAGTATAAATCGTGATCTTTGGAGTCTTCATCAATGTGGCTAGGTCCCTTCATCTTACATTTTATGGTTACAATGTTTGGGTCTATGCCATTTCAGTTGTGTTTTTTCTAAGAGATCTCTGAGGTTTTCTATCTGCTATTGGAAATTTTGAGTGTGTCCTTTCCCTTGAGTTATATTCAGTCACGTCTCAGTTCAATGGGACACATCTTTAAAGATTTTTTCATGAAAATTCCTCTTTTAATTGTTTCAGTTACTCACAACATTCTCTTTAGAGTCTATGTCACAACTCGGGGGTCTCATCCTCATGTAGATTTTGGTTGCATTGGTTGGGTCTCTGTTTTATTGGTCAAGATTCTTCTTTTTGCAATTTCAAGTTGAGTTTCAATAGAGTGGGAGATCACCTCTTCTCCACTCTCTTTGGGTTTTGGGTCTCTATTTGTTGTCTTGATTTCAATGAGGAGGGTGTAGTTTTCCTCTTTTGGAGTTCTTGGTTTGTATCCTTTATGTACTATGAGTCTAACAGTGTGTGTGGTCTCTCTTGGATTTGGTATCATTTATGAACTAGATATGCTAACCCTTCTCTTCATTCAACACTTTCCCTTCTACCTCAGAAGATTGTGGGAAGTTGAACACTCTATAGTGGCATACTTCAAGTATACCCATTGATCTATAAATTTTCATGGATGTTCCAATGGATAATTCATCACAACAAATCTACAAAAATATATTTGAAACACTCCAAAACCTAGACTATGGAGGTCTATTAATTTCTCTTTAGATTTTGGAATTTATTAATTATTATGTTGTGCTTATGCATGCAATATAGAAAATATGAAAAATAGAGAACAATGAAATAAAACTCACAAAACAGAATGAACACGAGATATGATGTAGGAAAACCTTATGGGAAAAAACCCAATTGGAAGGTGAGGTTGCTATGCTCTCCCTTTCTCCGAATGCAAATAGATGCAAATACAAAGGAGTTAGACGTTTGGCCCATGGATCACTACAATGCACAATCCATCTTTGTTTTCTCTCTCTCTCTCGCTCTTTCCACTCTCAACTACTTTTGTCATCTATGACAAAAAAATTCTCTTGAACATAATGGAACACCTTTTTCTCCTAGTGGCCTAATTATTGTTAAAAAAATACCAAGAGAACTTAACTGAGAAAGATAAATTCACCATCAACAAAAAACACATATAAACAAATTTTTTATCATGGAAAACCTTAATATAGGGAAATTCAAACTAACAAAATATTCTATCATTGTACCTTGGCTAAACCCAACTAAGCCAATCAATTGAGCCTTCATTGCTCACGTCCCTAGCAAATTACAATGAAGTATTCTTAAGCCTTTAAAAAAAATTATTACATGTAATCCATGGGCACAAAACCATGGGAAATAAAAACCATATGCCTAAAACCACCATTGTTGACTGATTAACTTTGACTCTTTCACCAAGTCTAATTTTTCCTAACAATTCATGCTTAAAACTTGACTGGGGCTTCCTTTGAACAAATCTAGTTAACTATGCCAAGTAAGCCAACATTGCTCACATGCAAGCCCCGTCCCCCTCAAAGTTTATATCTATGGTATTCGATAATTCAACATGCCCCCTATCACCTAAATCTAAACTTTACTAGTAATTTCCCAAGGGTACACATGCCTTATCATGTCTTCCAACGTTATGCCCATTTATATGTAAAAGTTTTCAAATCCATCATAATAATATATATATAATATATATATAATATATATTATATAATATATATATATATATAATATTATATATATATATATATATATATATATATATATATATTTTGTTGTTGATAATAATAAACAACCAACAATCTCTCTCTTCTATAGGTCATCCAAAATCCTGATAAATCATTTCGTTGATAAATATAATCTCAGCAGGAGGGTTCGTATGGGTTTTCTTATACACCTCCTTGCACACATCCATGTCTCTAGTCATTCTCACACCTATTGATCAAAACCCATCTGGCTTATATTTCAGCTTTGGCCTCACCCCATGGCTTTGATACCATGTTAAAAATTACCAAGTTTATTCACTGAGAAAGATAAATTTACCATCAACAAAATGTTTATCCTAGAAAACCCCTATGTTGGGAAAAACCAACCAACATAATATTCTATTAATGTCCCTTGGCCAAACCGATCCAAGCCAACCAAGTGAGCCATCATTTCACATATCCTTGACACATTGCAATGAAGTATTCCCAAGCCTTTTAAAGCCTTTGTTATAGGCATTCCATAGGAATAAAAGCATGGGACACCAAAACCATATGCCCAAAATCGCCATTGTTGACTACGTAACTTTGACTCTTTCACTGAGTGAAGTTTCCCTATCATTTATACCATAGCTCAATAACATATTAGTGGTTAAGTTTGAATCCTCACTAGAGTTACAATATTGACTCTTCTAGAGTATTCTTCATCATGATCAAGTCACTAGCCTGTTTTCCATGAATAATGGGGGTTGATGTGGCATCCTCTTAAATCATGGTAGTCAAAATATGAAGATCGATGTGATGACTCCGATTATATTTTGCTTATGAATACCATGTAAACATTTTCATGTATTTTGATTTCTAAATTAAAATGGGCTGAGTGAATTCCAGAGATTGGGATGGTTGCTTGTTTGGGATGTTCAATTTACTTGTTGCAAGAAAAATTGAAATGTTTTGAAGACCATTAAAGGATAGTTGGTGTGCTTTTAAAAGGTACTAGTTTATTAATTCAAGGAGATGAAAGTGAAGTACACATACCATGCTGCCTAGGGAATTAAGGACAAAAAATAATGAAACAAGGGTTATGCAGGAAGCTAGGAAAAAAATGAGGAATTCAACCTTGGGAGTAGGGACAAGGGGAAAAGAAACATTATGGACATGCGTAAGCAAAAAGGAGAGGAGGAAGCACTAGAACTATAGAGAGAAGGAACATTCTCCAGTAGTGCAGATGGGTTGGAAGAAAGCGAGCATAGCCTGCGAGTGGGAAGAAGGGATGATCTTTATGTTTCTTGAACAAAGAAGGAATATATGAAGAGATTGGTGGCAGAGAGGCATCCTAAAGATTACAATGAAGAAGAAGCACCTGTCGTTGGGCACCAAATATGCTTGACTTTTCCTTACATTTTCACCCATCCTTTTATCCTTTTTGCACTCATTAACATGCATTTATTATGATAAACCTATGAGGTAAACCCCTTTCTCTGTCTCTTGGAATATTTAATTAATGAAGTAAAGTCACAAGGGTTTTACCGATGCGAACCACTAAAACTTGTTATGTTCACAGATTCTGAGGAACATGTGTTGATCTCTCAGCATGTGGCAACAGTTCCACGATTCACAACAGCTGTTCAACAATGCCGAAACAACATAACCAACTCGCAGCTGTTTTAATCCATTTTGGATCATTTATGTTCTCGCTCTCTTGACACTAGTGTTGTTATGAACTGTTGTATATTTTTGGGCACTTAGTTGCTAGGTTTTGGGGAAGATGTTATTACCCTTGTGTTGTATAAAAGAGGTTTCATTCTTGTGTGAAGGGTTAGCCATGCATAGATATGTATTGTAACAACTCTTCTACAAATTAATAAAGTATAAGTACCTTTTCTGTTCTATCTTTCGTTGTGAGTTAACACAGCCCTGATTAGAGAGCTGGGCCCTCTCTTCTGATCAGGTGTTGTGTGTTTTCCTTTTATGTATGTTGTTTACTTGCTGTATTTATTTTCTTATTGTTTTTATAGATTTCCATAGATTGTTGTGAATGTCTTTGTAAGTCTACAATTTAATTCCTATCACTGTTACAACGATGCTTTAATTTCTTAGTCACGAACCCTTGGTCAATGTAAGATTTTAACCTTGCTCTTGCATATACCTTGCATGTTACCTTGAAAAGTGTATGCACTCAAATTGATGAATTAATGTAGGGAAAGGGGGTTGAATAGTTTGTTCACACTCAGACTCCAACATTTTGGTGTCGTTTCCCAAGAGGCTAACAAGGTGCAAGACACGATCTGTATCGACCAGAGGGTCAATCTCTCATCTTAGGGAGGGAAGTGCTACCCTGCTCTAAGTCCCGAGCATAATATTTTGATTTTTGTTGTTTTTATTGTTTTTGGGCCGAGAGGTTTGTTTCAATTAGCTGTTTTGGATTTTCCTGAATTATCAGAACCCAATCTCTCGTCCTGGGGAGGGAATGGTCCTTTGATGCCCTGCTCCAGGTCCTGAGATTTATATTTTCTTGTATGATTATTCTTTTCTTGTTTGGCTTCTTGTCCTAGGGAGGGAAGGGTCCTTTGACACCCTGCTCCAGGCCATGAGCCTTAGGTTCCTTTTTCTTTAGCCGTTTTCCTTTTTGTTGTTAATTTTTTTTTTATCTCTTGTCCTGGGGAGGGAATGGTCTTTTGACACCTTGATCTAGGTCTTGAGCATTGTGACCTAATATCAACATTTTAACTACACCAATTTGCATGAACAGAGATTCAAATAAAAGGGGCAGAGGAAGAGCCCCAAAGAAGAGAGGACAGTATATGGGAAGGAATACTTATATCCAACAAATCATTGCAAAATCTGAATCAGAGGCATATTCTTGTGCTGTTGTGAGGCCGGGTGAGTGGACAAGATCGAAGGGACAATCCATAGATCAGTCAGTGCTGTCCAAAACACTCCCTGTTGATTTGATACAACATACCCTTCCAGTAGTTGAAGAGACATGCAACAATATACCTGATGAAGGGGTACCGTTGTTGGTAATAGAAGGAGAAGAAGTTGCAAGCAGAACATTTGAGGGACTAGCCCATTCTAGTAGGGAAGAAGAAGTTGCATAGAAGGGGTCTGAAGGGTCAAGCCACCGTGATAGAGAGGAAGAAATTGTAGGGGCACTTCTATGACCAAGGGATACAGGGAGTGCTGTTAAAGCAACTCAAACCCTTGTGATAAGAGCCCTTCCATCACTTCCTGTAGAACCTGCTGAAATCCCCAGTGATTATTGGAGGATATTCGTGGCACCTACAACCTCCACTATTGACTTCCCAATTTGGGATCGTGGGACTGGCGCACCAACAAACCCCTTTCCTTTAACATATTTACCTAGCTTTCATGGGCTTACTTCGAAAGATCCGACATGTTCCTGTTTGAATTTGATATTGTATGTCGGGGATATGATTATATAACAGATGCTCAGAAATTGAAAATCTTCCCTGCTACACTAAAGGGGATAGCCCTGCGATGGTTTATGGGTCTTGGAGGAAAGACTATTTCCACATGGGATGAGATGGAAACCACTTTTCTGGAGAAGTATCAGTACTACTGTAAATCATGGGATATTAAGGAAGAAATTTTCAAGTTTATACAGAAAGAGGACAAAAATACGGAAGACTGTGTGTAATGTTTTAAATACACATTGCAGAGATCATGTCACTCTAACCTGGATAAGGATATATTGAAAATTATCCTTCTTCGAGCCTTTCGAGAGGACTCTTTGGAGTTGTTAAACATAGTAGGAAAGGGAAATATATCAAAAGAGAACTTCAATACCATCTATGAGCTGTGCATCTAGTGCTCAAGGGGAGTTGCAAGGAATAAACAAGGGGTTCGGTCAATGAAAGTATCTGGTGGAGGTGTCACAAAAGCAGAAATTGGAAATATGCTGGATAACTTGAGGACTGACATCCTGAGTACCCTGTCTACACAAATGGACACGCTGCAAGTAAAATAGAAACAAATGGAATTGGAAAGAACTATGGCTATATTTGGCCCAAATTGCAAGAAGAAGCATCCATAGAGGGAATGCCCATTGAACCTGGTAGAGGAATGTGCAATCTGTGAGCTGAATCATGCGACAAGTTCATACCCCTCCTTACCAGGATTGAAAGCAGTTTTTCAAGGGACAGGTGAAGAAATGGAGCAACTGTACTTTATGAGGCCTAAAAATCCATGGCAACCTCGGTCACCAATGGGAAATCAAGGTATGTTTTTGGATCCATCTCAATATTTCAGTAATTTTAATATGGGTCCTCAGTCCATGCCTTATCCACCTATGTGGCCCCAATACCAACATGGGCTCCTCAAGCTAGTTCGAGTTCTTCTTGGGCTTCAAACTGGTGTGGATCTTCTCCTCCTACGAAGTTTCCCCAGTCAATGCCACAACATCAACTCTAGTTTCCTTCTAATATGCCTCCTGGTAATCAACCTGTTTGTCCTCAACTTTCGATCCAACCCAATCTGAATCCTAACAATAAAGGGGTTCAATGAGTTGACACCCTCAACCTACCTTCTTACAACATCTCCACTGTGGAACTTTATGAGATGAATTTGAGATTGTGGCGGGTAGTAGATTCTCAACACTCACTTGTTATCATTGAACAAGTTAATAGTGGGGAAAAGGAGACAGAAACAGTTGAAGAGGAATCAAACTGAGTTAGTAAAAATCAGACACCTCCTTAGCCGCTAATTACTCAAAAACACCAAGCTGAACCGCCCTATCCAGAAATATTGGCTTTGAGTAAGCAGAACCCTCAAGCTGAGTTTGACTTGTTACGGGAGTTACAAAATTTGTTTGTTAAGACCCCATGTTACAAGCTATGAGGGACGTACCTATATATGAAAAAATCTTAGGGAATATTGTGCTAAGAAGCCTAGAAAGAAATCAAGGGAACCACTCACCATTCATGTGATGGGAAAGCTATCAGATTTTATGATGGGGAAGGTCATGCCTGTGAAATATGGGGATCCTGGGAACCCAATTTTAACCGTGCAAATTAATGGAGTAGAAATTCCAAATGTGCTGGTAGATTTGGGCACTGCCATAAATGTCATTATTGCTAAGGCTATGCATGCATTGGGTCTTCGAAACCTGAAACATACACCTACTGTGTTAGAGTTGGTAGATCGATCTAAATTTAAGCTGGTAGGGAAGTTAGAAGATATCACAATCTCGGTTGATTCATGGCACTATCCTATGGATTTCCCAGTACTGCAAACGCAGTCCCAGCGGGTGGCCATCCCCTGATTCTGGGAAGACCATGGCTGGCAACTGCAAACACTTACATTGGGTGTCATTCTGGGCATATGGTTATCTCAAATGGGTAGGTTACTAGAAATATGGTGTTATACCTTCCTGCAGAACCTATCCCATCAGTGAAACTAGTTGGCCATAAGAAACCTTTACCAAAAGAAAAGTCTGAATCTGAAAATTAGGAATTAAGACTAGTCCTTACTATTGGACATGCCCTTCAGTTGAAAATAGAAACAGAAGATGACACAATTACTACTTTTATTAGTGATCCCTATTCTGTTTCAGATTCAAATCAGTGAATCCTAGAGTCCGTCTTGAGCTGTGAAACGTAGGAAAATATTGGAACAACAGATGGGTTCGATGAGATACCTACAACTGCGTCCCATGACATCATTTCTATGGAAATAGAGCCAGGAAAGACCCTGAATATTAATCCAGATCTATCAGAATCCCAGACAAAACAACTCTTGGATGTTCTTCGAAAACATAAAGAAGCCTTCGCCTGGGACTATACAGACATTGAATGGATTCCTGCCAATCTGTGTACCCATCATATATACATCAAAGAGGATTGTCATCCTATGAGATAGGCCTAGAGAAGGATGAACCCTGCTCTGAAAAACATTGTCAAGGAAGAACTTCAAAAGCTGTTAGATGTGGAATTTATCTACCCCATTTCAGACAGCCAATGGGTTTCCCCATTGGTGATTATCCCCAAGAAAAATGGTAAATGGCGGATATGTGTGGATTACAGAGAATTAAATAAGGCAACGTAGAAAGATCATTTTTCGTTCCCATTCATTGACCAAGTTTTGGATACTTTGGCTGGGAAGAAGTTCATCTCCTTCCTGGATGGATTTAGTGGGTACAACTAGATTCAGATAACTCCCGAAGATAAGGATAAAGCCACTTTTACATGCTCGTGGGAGACTTTCGCATACCGGGTCCTCCCATTTGGTCTCTGTAATGCACGTGAGACATTCCAAAGGGAAATTTTGGGGATTTTCTTTGATCTGGTAGATGAAAGTGTTGAGATTTATATGGATGATTTCACTCCATATGGGGATTCATTCAAGGAGGGGTTGGAAAATCTAGAAAAAGTTCTTGAAAGATGTAAATGGGCGCATGTCTCTTTGAGTAAAGTAAAATGCCACATGATGATGGAGGAAGGAATAGCCTTGGGACATTTACTTTCTGCTGCTAGAATTCGAATGGATCCAGCTAAGATAAAGGTAATATTTCACTTCCCGATACCTAAAACACCCACACAGGTACATAGCTTTATTGGTTGTGCTGGTTATTACAGGCGCTTTATAGAAAACTTTGCTAAAAGAGCACATCCACTTTTTCAATTGTTGACAAAAGATGAAGATTTTGTGTGGACAGATGACTATGATGCAGCCTTTGTGAAGATCAAGGAACTTGGCTGTAGCGCTCCAATCCGTCGAGGGCCAGACTAGACATTACCATTCCATATTCATGCGGATGGATCTCAGATAGCAGTTGGGGCAATTTTGGGACAACAACTAGATAAGGTACCAGATGCAGTTTACTATGTTAGTAAGAACTTGGCTCTTGCTAAGTTAAACTACACAATGACTGAAAAAGAATTCCTTGCTGTCATCTATGCCATCAACAAGTTCTGGCAGTATATTACCAGGTATCCCACCTTCATACATATGGATCATGCAGTAATCAGGTATCTGATGAATAAACCCATTACTCCTGGTCGTATTACAAGATGGCCTTTGTTACTTCAAGAATTTGACATTACCATAGTAGATAAACTAGGAAAGGACAATGTGGTTGCTGATTTTCTGTCTAGGCTAGAGAATAATGTTTAAGGTACACCCATTGAAGATATTTTTCCAGATGAGCATCTCTTTGCAATTTATGCTAACACTCTGTGGTATGCAGATATTGCTAAATATCTTGCTATAGGGAAAGTGCCTCGTCATTTGTCATATAGGGATTAGCGAAAAATTATTCATCATAGTACCTGATATTCATGGATGGCAAGGTACCTATTTCATGTTAGACATAGGAAATAGTTAAGTTCAACTTGGTCTAGTATAGAGTTAGGTAAAGTGTGTTTCTTTACCGTTGTACATTTTGTAACTTACAATCCGACGGTCACGATATGTAGTGATCCGACGGTTCATTCTCTCCTCGGTATTACCGACACTTGATCCGTGGCTTGACACCCGATTGGTCCATGAATTCTATTTAAAGCGCATGGCGGGTCATTTGTAGGTTCACCGTGCATGAGAGAAGCTTATGTAAATTTTCATTCTTTTATTAATAAATTACCTGTAGTAGCCACGTTGGTGCAGGCCGTGGACTGTTTCCCTCTCTGAGGGTTTTAACCACGTCAAAATACTGGTGTATTGATCTGTGATCTGTTTGTGAGCGGTGTCCTTTTGGTGTTCTGTCTGAGGAACTTACCCTGTAAATTCCTACATTTCATATAGGGGTCGATCAATAGATTCAACGTTGTGTATCAGAGGATGACATCTATGAGATATTGAAGGATACCCATGATGGCCCTTGTGGAGGACATTTTGTAGATCAAAGAACAGGCCATAAGGTGCTGCAAATGGGATACCACTGGCCTTCTATCTCTCGTGATGCCCAAGATTATGTCTGAAGATGTGATAGTTGCCAACAGAAGGGACAACCTAGGAAATCAGATGAGATGCCACTACAGCCCCAGATAGTTCTCGAACCTTTTGAGAAGTGAGAAATTGATTTTGTTGGACCTTTCAACCCACCTTCTCATAAAAAGGTTTACATTCTGGTTTGCACCAATTATGTGACTAAGTGGGTGGAAGCCAGAGCTATTGCGAAAGCAACAAAACAGGTGGTTGCAGATTTTCTTTTTGAAGAGATTTTTTCCCGATATGGTACTCCAAGGGAGATCGTTTCACATGGGGGAGCATAGTTCACATCCCACATGATAAGAAGGCTTATGCAAAAATACAGGGTTAAACACAAAGTGACAACTCCTTACCACCCCCAGGCGAATGGACAAGTAGAAAGTACAAACAAGGTATTGGGAAATGTCTTGACAAAAGCTGTAGCAAGTCATTGCCAGGATTGGTCTCAGAAACTTCTAGAAGCTCTTCGGGCGTATAGGACAACATAGTGGAATACAACTGGGTTTTCACCATTTGAATTAGTCTATGGCAAATCCCCCTTGTTTCCAGTAGAATTTGAGATCAGCATGCTCAAAATAGCTTTGGAAGTGGGATTAGACTTATCAGAGGCCCAGAAACACCGACTGGAACAACTCAATGAGTTAGATGAGATCCGTTCAGTGGCTGTCCAGAAAACCACTACTATTCAATAATAGAGAATGAAGTGGCATGATAAATTTATCAAGAACAAGGTGTTTCATACAGGAGATTGGGCATTGCTCTATGACTCTGGATTCAAGGATTTTAAAGGAAAGCTTCACACTCGTTGGATGGGACCCTATGAAGCGAACGTTGTGTTTGACAATGGAACAGTCAGATTGGTTACAATAGATGAAACTCACACTTCTTTCCTAGTGAATGGACACCATCTGAAATTATACCATTGTCCAACTTCTAAGGATGCCTTCATCAAACATCTCTGTGATAAATCTGGTTTGATGGTTGTTGGTGCAGAGAATGCTCTCTTTGCCTTCTAATATATATATATATATATTATATATATATATATATATATATATATATATATATATATATATATTATATATATATATATTGATATATATGGTGTATTTTTTGTTTAACTTAAAAACCTTTCGGTTTTTTTTTGGGGTTTCCCTTTTTTTTTTGCGGGGGGATAAAAAAGGAAAAAAATTTTTTTTTTTTTTGTTTCAAAAAAAAAATTATGACCAAGGCAGGGGAAAAAAGCCGAAAGAAAATTTTCCAAGTAATAATTGATGTTGTTACTTCGCCATCGCTGTTACTCCTGAAATTTTTTCTAAGTGTCAGATGTTGTTACTCCACTGGTGTTGTCACTCCGTCGATGTTTTTACTCCGTTGTTGTTGTTACTCCATCGGTGCTATTACTTCATCATGTTGCTACTCCGTTGGTGTTGTTACTCCGCCGCTGTTGTTACTCCATCGGTGCTGTTACTCCATCGATGCTGGTACTCTGCCGTTGCTCTTACTTTGCCGTTGTTGTTACTTCGTCGGTGTTGTTACTCCACCATTGTTGTTACTCTGTTGGTGCTATTACTTCGCCGTGCTATTACTCCACTG
This sequence comes from Pinus taeda, assembly GCA_000404065.3. Taxonomy (NCBI): domain Eukaryota; kingdom Viridiplantae; phylum Streptophyta; class Pinopsida; order Pinales; family Pinaceae; genus Pinus; species Pinus taeda. The sequence continues at coordinate 46,138 of APFE030220566.1, forward strand.
GTTAATTTGTTGTTTCTCCATCACCAGGTAGGTCGCCAGGTATGCATTCATTGACTCTTACGGATTTAATTAAAATATTCCATTAAAGAGATAAGTACATGCTGCGTACGACCACATTTAAGTTGGGGGGTCATGTCATAAATAAACAACAATGCACTTAAACTGCATTAATGATACATCATTACCAAACCTGATGTGAACGGTAATAAAAAAAATATCATGATTTCGTAATAATGACCACGATGCATCGGAATTTGAATTTGTACACCAATACCTTATATGTCTTTTCCCAATACATTGCATTCAGTTATTGTAATTATTCCATGGTACTGCCATAACTCGCCATCATTAGCTGCGTTTCCCGAGACCTATCGATCACTCTCACTTCCCTTTTACCCCGCGGCCACCATGCTGCTACCTTCACCGCTGTTAGTGTGGATTGCTGCTACTCTCCCCCTACCAGCCAACTGCATCCACCGTGCTGTTACCGTTTCTACAACAATGGGTGGGTTGGCTGTGCGCCATGAGCCAGAGGATATGATAGTGGTCCGAAACAACTGGGAAGTATTGTAGATCTTTGTAAATGCAGGTTGGAACATTTATCTTGATAGGTTGCGGGGATTCAACGAAGAAGTTTCAATAGAGTTTGCACTCAATTTAGGTGAAGAGAGCTCTCGGGTTAGAGGGATAGAAGTCCCTGTCACAGAGGAAACTATCGCGGAGGTTAGTGGACTACTCCTGGTCGTATTACAAGATGGCCTTTGTTACTTCAAGAATTTGACATTACCATAGTAGATAAACTAGGAAAGGATAATGTGGTTGCTGATTTTCTGTCTAGGCTAGAGAATAATGTTTAAGGTACACCCATTGAAGATAGTTTTCCAAATGAGCATCTCTTTGCAATTTATGCTAACACTCTGTGGTATGCAGATATTGCTAACTATCTTGCTACAGGGAAAGTACCTCGTCATTTGTCATACAGGGATTAGTGAAAAATTATTCATCATAGTACCCGATATTCATGGATGGCAGAGTACCTATTTCATATAGGGGTCGATCAACAGATTCAACGCTGTGTATCAGAGGATGACATCTATGAGATATTGAAGGCTACCCATGATGGCCCTTGTGGAGGACATTTTGCAGATCAAAGCATAGGCCACAAGGTG
>APFE030220568.1:0-21087 GCA_000404065.3 Pinus taeda
CAAACCAACAGACAAATCTGGAAATTCGTTGGTTCGGCAAGTTGAACAATCATCTTCTTGTTAGGCGACGAATGTACCCTTCCCCATTTCCTTCCTCCCAACAACACGATCATATTTTTCTGCTACTTTTCCGGTGTCCTCTTTTTTTCTTTTCTACAGGGTAGTCCCGATTTCGGTCCTCATCTTCTTGCAACTCCACGATCAAGAAATAGTGCATACCTCTTTTAACACGCACCCAAAAAATCAATAAAAGCTCCAAAAAAAATAGCACATACCTCTTTTAACCACTGCATAACATGTGGGAAGTACATCAACCAAGTCAACATATCGTCTCATCTCGCATGGAGAAGCAAATCCAAACACTTAAAAAAAAGACCCAAAACAAAACAGTTAAAAACAAAAATTACCATTATCTAAATAGCAAAAGAAAAATCCCCCCAAAAAAATAAAACCCAAAACCGACGAAAAACTACAAGCAAAAAGACGATGGACATTGCTAAAGCATCACAAAAGAAAGAAAAAGCAGAAATGAAAAAAAATAAATCAACCCACTACCCAAGATGCTGTGCCCTGTAGCTACACTCAATTTATGTCTTTCTTTGTACTGGAATTCTTCTCTGTTACATGCGAAAGGTATCACCGCTAAACAAAACTGAAGAACATAAGAACACATGTACTTTCATATATTATATATATTTAGAGGTAATCGTTATATATATTTAGAATGAATAGAGGTAATCGATATATACACCATTAATGAACCGAGGGTGTTTACAGAAATGGAATATGACGACCTCCTTTTTTGAAATTCCATCACGTGTTCTCTTGCTGGTTCTTCGAACGAGGGTTAGAATATTGGAGGGTCAAATTCGCCTAACATGCACCTTCTACTAGTCCAAGGGTTAAGGATTCCTGCACTATGCCAATTTGCTTCGTTTTGCAGAGTATCGACGACATACCGCAATTTATGATGGGGACCACCTGATTAGGCTCTGCACCCATAACTCTGGAACTCCCATCCCATGCTCGATCACCTGGATGAAATGAACCACCATGCTCCTACTACATGTGATCCTGCTCTGCATCCTACAATTTACAGAAATTTCCATGGATCCCTTCGAAATTCTATGTAGTCCCCTCACTTTCATTGGCACCCACGCTATGTATGGGTCTGCATTCTCCCTCTGGATACCAAGTGGTTAAGCAACAACTCCCACGCAGATGTGCACCAGCCAGCTTTTCTGCCAGCTCTCTCGATCGTAAGTTCAATCCTTATTTAATTATTTCTAGTGTCCACAACAGCTATGCATTTTTCAATTCACATGATAGCCGTTTTATGCACCAGCCTTCGATACCCTCCGATACGCTCCATGACCTTTTACTCACATAAATTTGTGTTTTAAATGATTTCTCGTGTGGTGCCCACATTTTTGACTTGGCTAATGGTCATTTTCAAGTTGGGAGTGTCGTTGTTAGAGTAGGTTAACATTTATTTCATGTTAACATCCAAATTAGAAACTTTAGTTTTATATATAGTAAGAAGTCATTAATCAAAATAAAAATAGAAATTTTAATGGGAAAATTTATTAACAATAGATTTAATGTTTAAAATGGTCAAACTTGTTAATCATCTTTTTGATATTAATAATTTAACTATACATTTGAGATTAACAATTTTGCAGGTTGGTTTTCAAAATGAAAAAATGTTACCTGTTATCTCAACTATAACATCTCTAATTTATCATAGAATCATTTTACGACGATCACAATGATTATGTAAAAAAAAACTAAATAAATATGAATATATTCCCATGAGGCATACCAACAGGAATTCTTAACATGTAGAGCAACCATGTATTTAGATTGAATGGAAATTCATTGATATCCGAGATTTTTCCACATATGTAATTGAATAATAACAAAAGAATTGAAGAGGACTATTTGCAACTTACCATGGTTTATACTTGTGCCAAAGGCTACCATAAAGTATTCAAGGACCTATTAGAAGGCAAGCGATTTTCCTACAATTGGTGCAAACACAAGAAGAGTTCATCTACAAATTGTTGATGAGATGCAACTCTATCATACCCATGAAGTTTCATACCCGTAGTCTTTTTTTAGGGTGCCATACCCTTAATACTTCAACTCAATACTTCTTCAATTAGAAAAAAAGGTGTGGGATAATGGGCTCCCTTGTATGACTCCAAAAGGTGGAATGAATGTTGAGGGTGACCCATTTACGAAGATCAGGAAGAAGCCATTGGAAATAAGTTCGCTTCTTCTAACTTTGAGGATGATATTACACTAAACATGCTCCATTTTGCTCAATCAAATCCTTCTACAATTCAAAAATATATTTGAATTCATCTTTATTTCATTGTCACACATAATCTGACGTGATTTAAATTTTGCTAGAAGTGATATGTTGTGGTACATTTTCTCATTGGATCTTCTTTCCACTATTTAGCTAAATTCTGCTAGACATATGGATTATTTAGCTAAAACACTTCAAAATTAAATCGATCATTTTTGGGATTCATGTCTAATCTAGTTTCAAACTTATTCGTCAATGATTCAATCCCATGCTTCCAAGAAACTTATTGGTGCTATGATCATTAAATACTTTGAAAAGGAAATTCATCTAGTTTAGAGCTTACGTGATGAAGGACCCCTGTTCTATTGTCCTGGGTGTGAGTTTCATTGGATGTTTCCAAATCAACTAAAATTATGCTTCAATTACTGACTTAAAAAAACCACAAATCTACATCTGGTCATCTCATACCTATGATTTGAATAGAAAGTGGAATCCACCCATGGTATCCATCCACGGTATCCACCTGTGCTACTGTAACTCAAGAATCCAACGAGAATACTATAAATAAAAAGCCTCACTTGATAAAATGACAGATGGTTCCTTCACATTGTAGGGTAAATGATTTATCCATATAATAAAGAATTATATTTTTTTAATATATAGTTAGGTATTCAGTGTGTGTATTTTTTCTTCAAGGTTTTTCTAATAATAGTTGCATGGCATATTTATATTCTTTCTCTCCTACTTTCTTTCATTATTGATAGTTCCTAGATCATAGCCCCTATGATCTAGATATGTGGTATGAGAGCCAAGTTGATATAATAAATGTATGTCTAAGCCATTGCTATGAGATTCTAGTTATTATTTATATGGAAGATTAAATTTTCTCCTTGCCGAGGGTTATGCCTTTTATTTCCTCAAATCATCAGTAAGGGGAAAAGGATCAAACACTATGGTTGTGGTCGTCATTAAAAGGGTCGTAGGAAGCTCTAAGATTGAGTAACATAATGATGACATGCCCCAACAAGAGATGTGGTGGAGGAATTGTAGATTGGAATTGATGTTAATCTTTATGTGCCCTTCGATAATGGAAAGAATGGATTGCATAAGTTTTTTTGTAAGAACAAAACACTAGTCTAGGTTCTAGTCTCATGGAGCCATGGCCTCATGGCCAAGCTAAAAGCCTACATATTTCTTAAAGATGGTTCTCAAAACAAGCAATGGTATATGCTCAAATACCTCAATAAACCTCATTATGGTTTTTCCTTTATTGATTCCACCGTGAAATACTACCTCACCCACCAAGAATCGAGAGATTATAGCCATGCATAAATTAAGGATGGTTACGTGGCATATGTTGGGAGGAGAAGATGCACAAATAATATAGGTTTTTCTTCTATTTTCTCATCATTCCCCACACCCCAGACTACAATGTTGAACATTATAATGATGTGGAGGATACCATGGATAGGGCCTATGCTTGGCTCACTACCTGTCAAGCCTCTAGAGTGCTCATGGTTCTCCCCAACATTCAAACTGACCCTTTCCTTGCCAAGATACCTGGAAAAAGGGTGACCACTATGCTAATCACAGGGTCCCTCTATGACCTCTCAAGAATATAAAATCCAAGGATTTATAGCTTTTAAGGTTACAATTACATCAACATGAGTGATGTCATAGTCTCCATGAATGTCATAGGAAATGGTGTGAATGGATTCATTATATTTCATCTCATACATCCAAGATTTTAGCCACCACCCACATGTTTCAAGAAGTTAAAATTTTTTCATAGAAATACATGTTCACAAAACAAAAAATGATGGCCATAGTGCATGGTGAGTTTGCGCTCCATAATAGGGGTAATGAAAGCTATGGATGTCATGTGGTAGGGTTCCAGAAAATGATCCATGCATTTGGTTCATGTATATATTCTCCCAATGATGTGTTGCCCACTACCTATACATGAGATCCTAGAGTGAAGAGCCTCTTATTTCTTCACATTGTAGCTAATACATGTTGAATATTTCAGGTCAACTTTCAAATCGCATCCAAAATGAGTGGAATATTTCGGATCTCTACGCACAACACTACGAATTCCATTGATATATTTTTGATGTTTCCAAACCCCTCACCTATGTAAGATTTCAAACGTTTTCCATTGCCAAATTCTTTTCCAATCGAATACTTATGATATTGGCCCTTCTCAATGGAATATTTTTTTTGTAGCCCATTCCAATGGAAGATTATCATTCTTGACCCCCTCCAACAAAAGGATTTTGTCACTGGTACTAGTTGGGTGAAAACTTTTGACATCATACACAACATGATGAAGACATTTGAAATTATAACCTTCTAGGGGAAACTTCCATCATAGACCCATGTCAATTGAGATTTTACCATCTAGGGCCTATCCATACACTATTTGTATCAGAGTTGGCCCACAAGTGTCATGGGGTATTAATATATCTTGACCTTCATTTATCACAGTTGTGGCTCACCTACAAACCCATGTTTATGGATCAACTACAAAACACCCTTTCCATTGATGTACATTTTCTAGGCTAGACACTATCAATATCAAAGTTAGCCCATAAGCATTATAGGATACTATATCCTTTGACCTTTGCTCACCATGATTATGGGTCAACCACGCAAAACCCTTATATTCATTGGCTCATATTAAACAAAATCTTCTCACAAGGGATCTTGAAACAATGGGAACCATTTCTTCCTAAGGGAAAAGTCTTGATCCTAATGGAAAGTAGTATCTACACATGGTATTTACCCATGGTATTGTAACTCAAGAAGGCACCTAGAATACCATAAATAATGGGTGTCACCTTGTAAAAGGACAAATATGTCCTTCAAAATGTAGGATAAATTATTTCTCCATTTAATAAAGAATTATTTTATTTTCATATATTGTTATGTATTCACTGTGTATTTTCTATTTAAATTTTTTATAAGAATTGTTTCAGAGCATATTTGTATTTTCTCTCTCCTACTCTTTGTAAGCATTTAAGGTTTCTAAATATTAGATGCCGAGATCCGTATCAACCTCCCCTATTTTTATCCAAGGATTCAACCATAAATATTGTTTCACAAATGGGTAACCATGTCCTATAATATAAGGGATGGGTTGAATATTGTGAAAAAGGAAAAACATATATTCCTAGTTAGATTGGGTCCATAAAAAATGGAAATGAAGCCCATTTATGTCAAACATATTAGTTGATACTTTATTGTGACAATTCTTTGAGTGGAAAAGGTGTTTGAAAGCATAATCTCATGGTGGATGTATAATAAAGTAATTCCCCTTGATGCCTCATGTACATCTAATTTCATTGAGCTATAGTTTATTGAACAAGTAGTATCAATTTTAGACAGCATATCAAATGAGCACTTTGTTTCCTATAGAATAGCCATAGTTGGCTTTTCTTTCAGAGTTTTATTTTTAATAAATATTTGTTTTTTTCATTCATTCATCTGATAATTTATGATAGTATATTCGTTGGGCATTTGAGCGGGTGGGGTGGAACATGTTCATCATCAACGCCATTATTTTTAAATTGACTCGCATTTCTCTCAACTCTTGTAGAAGTTTCTTAGTTCTTCTTTATACACCCTTTTATTCTATTTTCGTATTTTCATCAGTATTTTAGTGTTTTAGTTTCAACTGTTAAAGAGATAGACTAGTGATGCTTACATTGTATTTTTTATTCCTAAAATTATCCTTTTTTTATCAAGGCTTTTGTCAAAATTTGAATTTATTGATTCGATATTGACTCATTCTATTTCACATCCCATTGTAATACTAAATATTGCAAATCGAGCTTGGTAAGCTCCATAGCTTCACATTCCTCTAAGTTTGTTAGGTCTCTAACGTCTTAATCCATTTATGTGTCTTTGTTGTCTCCACCATTGTTGTTTCTTCACTTCATTCATTATATCATTCTTTCCCATGTTTCTTATAACTAGTGGGATTACTCCTTAGGATTATTGGTAACCTTTTTTAATGTTTCCACCATGTTCTTGGATAATATTTCATTTCAATTACATGATATTTTCCAATGAAATCAACATCCAAGGAGGGTTTTTTACTGGATGTTTTCTTTCTTACTACATTTTCAAAACTCCTAGGTTCTTTCTCCATTTATGATTTAGGGACAGAGGAAGATTTATTAAGAGGAAAATACCTAAATAGGTTCCCTTGCTAATGATATTTGTGTTTATGTCGCTTGTTGTGATGAAAGTCCTCCTACCAACATCCATTCAACTGAGCCTGAATTAAGAACATGTTTTGGTACCAAAAATACTTTCTCATTGTCGCACGTCTTGAAACGGGTGTTAGTTGTTTGGAAAATACAAGGATGCAAATTTGGAGAATAGTTTCATCTAAGGAATACATTATTTTAACTATGAATTTTCTTTCTAGTCTCCTAGGATGAACTTTTAGTTGTTCAAAATTGTCTAAAAATTAAAAATAAACTAAGAAACGATATCTAAAATTGCAACAACAAATAAAAGAGCAAGGCGGAGTAATAAGAAAAAAACAATGAAAATTGTTTCTACACTTCGAACCATACAAAGTAAAGTGTGCATGTTATTTTGAAGAGAAAACGACGGTTTACTCACATAAATTTGTGTTTTAAATGTTTTCTCCTGTGGTGCCCACACTGTTGACCTGGCTGATGGTCGTTTTCATGTTGGGAGTGTCGTTGTCCCGTGATGTGGCACTGATTTCAAATTTGTTAAAGTAGGTTAACATTTATTCACGTTAACATCCAAATTAGAAACTTTAGTTTTATATATAGTAAAAAGTCATTAATCAAAATAAAAATAGAAATTTTCCAATTACAAATATGGTAAAATTTATTAACAATAGATTTAATGTTTAATCAAAAGATTTATCTAATATAGTTTTGCATGCTTACTTCAACTAATACATTCTCAATGCTTTAAACGGAAAAATATTACCCTTTATCTCAACTATAACATCGCTAATTTATCATACAATCATTTTACGATGATAACAATGATTGGTAAAAAAAGCTAAGTAAAGATGAAGATATTCCCATGAGGCATACCAAAGGGAATTCTTAACATGTAGAGCAACAACTTATTTAGACTGAAGGGAAATTAATTGATATCCGAGATCTTTCTAGATATGTAATTGAATAATAATAAAAGAATTGAAGAGGACTATTTGCAACTTACCATGGTTTATACTTGTGCGAAAGGCTACCATAAAGTATTCAAGGACCTATTCGAAGGCAAGAGATCTTCCTACAATTGGTGCAAACACAAGAAGGGTTCATCTACAAATTGTTGATCAGATGCAATTCTATCGTACCCATGAAGGTTCATACCCCTAGTCTTTTTTTAGGGTGCAATACCCTTAATACTTCAACTCAATACTTCTTCAATTAGAAAAAAAAGTGTGGGATGACGGGCCCCCTTGTATGACTCCACAAGGTGGAATGAATGTTGAGGATGACCCATTTATGAAGATCAAGAAGAAGCCATTGGAAATAAGTTCCCTTGTTCTACCTTTGAGGATGATATTACACTAAACATGCTCCATTTTTCTCAATCAAATCCTTCTACAATTCAAAACTATATTTGAATTCATCTTTATTGCATTGTCACAGATAATCTGGCGTGATTTAAATTTTGCTAGAAGTGATATGTTGTGGTACATTTTCTCATTGGAGCTTCTTTCCACTATTTAGCTAAATTCTGCTAGACATATGGATTATTTAGCTAAGATGCTTCAAAATTAAATCGATCATTTTTGGGATTCATGTCTAATCTAGTTTCAAACTTATTGGTCAATGATTGAAGCCCGTGCTTCGAAGAAAATTATTGGCGCCATGATCATTAAATATTCTGAAAAGGAAATTCATCTAGTTTAGAGCTTACGTGATGAAGGACCCCTCCTCTATTGTCCTGGGTGTGAGTTTCATTGGATGTTTCCAAATCAACTAAAATTATGCTTCAATTACTCACTTCAAAAAACCATAAATCTACATCTGGTCATCTCATACCTATGATTTGAATAGAATTTGGAATCCACCTATGCTATTGTAACTCAAGAATCCAACGAGAATACTATAAATAAAAAGCCTCACTTGGTAAAATGAGAGATGGTTCCTTCACATTGTAGGGTAAATGATTTATCCATATAATAAAGAATTATCTTTTTTTCATATATATTTAGGTATTCAGTGTGTGTATTTTTTCTTCAAGGTTTTTCTAATAATAGTTGCATGGCATATTTATATTCTTTCTCTCCTACTTTCTTTCATTATTGATTGTTCCTAGACCATAGCCCCTATGATCTATATATGTGGTATGAGAGCCAAGTTGATATAATAAATGTATGTCTAAGCCATTGCTATGAGATTCTAGTTATTATTTAGATGGAAGATTAAATTTTCTCCTTGGCGAGGGTTATGCCTTTTATTTCCTCAAATCATCAATAAGGGGAAAAGGATCAAACCCTATGGTTGTGGTCGTCATTAAAAGGGTTGTAGGAAGCTCTAAGATGGTGTAACATAATGATGACATGCCCCAAACAAGAGATGTGGTGGAGGAATTGTAGATTGGAATTGATGTTAATCTTTATGTGCCCTTCGATAATGGAAAGAATGGATTGCATAAGTTTTTTTGTAAGAACAAAACACTAGTCTAGGTTCTAGCCTGGTGGAGCCATGGCCTCATGGCCAAGCTACAAGCCTACATATTTCTTAATGATGGTTCTCCCAAGAAGCAACGGTATATGCTCAAATACCTCAATAAGCCTCATTATGGTGTTTCCTTTATTGATTCCACCGTGAAATACTACCTCACCCACCAAGAATCGAGAGATTATAGCCATGCATAAATTAAGGATGGATACGTGGCATATGCTTGGGAGGAGAAGATGCACAAATAATATAGGATATTCTTCTATTTTCTCATCATTCCCCACACCCCATACTACAATTTTGAACATTATAATGATGTGGAGGATACCATGGATAGGGCCTATGCTTGGCTCACTACTTGTCAAGCCTCTAGAGTGCTCATTGTTCTTGCCAACATTCAAACTGACCCTTTCCTTGCCAAGATACCTGGCAAAAGGGTGACCACTATGCTAAGCACATGGTCCCTCTCTGACCTCTCAAGAATATAAAATCCAAGGATTTATAGCTTTTAAGGTTATAATTACATCAAGATGAGTGATGTCATAGTCTCCATGAATGTTATAGGAAATGGTGTGAATGGGTTCATTATATTTCATCTCATACATCCAAGATTTTAGCCACCACCCACATGTTTCAAGAAGTTAAAATTTTTTCATATAAATACATGTTCACAAAACAAAAAATGATGGCCATAGTGCATGGTGAGTTTGCGCTCCATAATAGGGGTAATGAAAGCTATGGATGTCATGTGGTAGGGTTCCAGAAAATGATCCATGCATTTGGTTCCTGTATATATTCTCCCAATGATGTGTTTCCCACTACCTATGCATGAGATCCTAGAGTAAAGAGCCTCTTATTTCTTCACATTGTAGCTAATACATGTTGAATATTTCAGGTCAACTTTCAAATCGCATCCAAAATGAGTGGAATATTTCGGATCTCTACGCACAACATTAAGAATTCCATTGGAATATTTTTGATGTTTCCAAACCCCTCACCTATGTAAGATTTCAAACGTTTTCCATTGCCAAATCTTTTTCCAATCGAATACTTATGATATTGGCCCTTCTCAATGGAATATTTTTTTTGTAGCCCATTCCAATGGAAGATTATCATTCTTGACCCCCTCCAACAAAAGGATTTTGTCACTAGTACTAGTTGGGTGAAAACTTTTGACATCATACACAACAGGATGAAGACATTTGAAATTATAACCTTCTAGGGGAAACTTCCATCACAGACCCATGTCAATGGAGATTTTACCATCTAGGGCCTATCCATACACTATTTGTATTAGAGTTGGCCCACAAGTGTCATGGGTTATCAATATATCTTGACCTTCATTTATCACAGTTGTGGGTCACCTACAAACCCATGTTTATGGATCAACTACAAAACACCCTTTCCATTTATGTACATTTTCTAGGCTAGACACTATCAATATCAAAGTTAGCCCATAAGCATTATAGGATACTATATCCTTTTACCTTTGCTCACCATGATTATGGGTAAACCACGCAAAACCCTTATATTAATTGGTTCATATTAAACAAAAGCTTCTCACAAGGGATCTTGAAACAATGGGAACCATTTCTTCCTAAGGGAAAATTCTTGATCCTAATGGAAAGTAGTATCCACACATGGTATTTACCCATGGTATTGTAACTCAAGAAGGCACATAGAATACCATAAATAATGGGCATCACCTTGTAAAAGGAAAAATATGTCCTTCAAAATGTAGGATAAATGATTTCTCCATTTAATAAAGAATTATTTTATTTTCAAATATTGTTATGTATTCACTGTGTGTATTTTCTATTTAAAGTTTTTATAAGAGTTATTTCAGAGCATATTTGTATTTTCTCTCTCCTACTCTTTGTAAGCATTTAAGGTTTCTAAATCTTAGATGTCGAGATCTGTATCAACCTCCCCTATTTTTATCCAATGATTCAACCATAAATATTGTTCCACAAATGGGTAACCATGTCCTATAATATAAGGGATGGGTTGAATATTGTGAAAAAGGAAAAGCATATATTCCTAGTTAGATTGGGTCCATAAAAAATGGAAATGAAGCCCATTTATGTCAAACATATTAGTTGATACTTTATTGTGACAATTCTTTGAGTGGAAAAGGTGCTTGAAATCATAATTTCATGGTGGATGTATAATAAAGTAATTCCCCTTGATGCCTCATGTACATCTAATTTCATTGAGCTATAGTTTATAGAACAAGTAGTATCAATTTTAGACAACATATCAAATGAGAACTTTGTTTCCTATAGAATAGCCATAGTTGGATTTTATTTCAGAGTTTTATTTTTAATAAATATTTGTTTTTTTCATTCATTCATCTGATAATTTATGATAGTATATTCTTTGGGAATTTGAGCGGGTGGGGTGGAACATGTTCATAATCAACGCCATTATTCTTAAATTGACTCGCATTTCTCTCAACCCTTGTAGAAGTTTCTTAGTTCTTCTTTATACACCCTTTTATTCTATTTTCCTATTTTTATCAGTATTTTAGTGTTTTAGTTTCAACTGCTAAAGAGATAGACTAGTGATGCTTACGTTGTATTTTTTATTCCTAAAATTATCCTTTTTTTATCAAGCCTTTTGTCAAAATTTGGATTTATTGATTCAATATTGACTCATTCTATTTCCCATCCCATTGTAATACTAAATATTGCAAATCAAGCTTGCTAAGCTCCATATCTTCACATTCCTCTAAGTTTGTTAGGTCTCTAACGTCTTAATCCATTTATGTGTCTTTGTTGTCTCCACCATTGTTGTTTCTTCACTTCATTCATTATATCATTCTTTCCCATGTCTCTTATAACTAGTGGGATTACTCCTTAGGATTATTGGTAACCTTTTTTAATGTTTCCACCATGTTCTAGGATAACATTTCATTTCAATTACATGATATTTTCCAATGAAATCAACATCCATCAACATCCAAGGAGGGTTTTTTACTGGATTTTTTTCTTTCTTACCACATTTTCAAAACTCCTAGGTTCTTTCTCCATTTATGATTTAGGGACAGAGGAAGATTTATTAACAGGAAAATACCTAAATAGGTTCCCTTGCTAATGATATTTGTGTTTATGTCGCTTGTTGTGATGAAAGTCCTCCTACCAACATCCATTCAACTTAGCCTGAATTAAGAACATGTTTTGGTACCAGAAATACTTGCTCATTGTCCCACGTCTTGAAACGGGTGTTAGTTGTTTGGAAAATACAAGGATGCAAATTTGGAGACTAGTTTCGTCTAAGGAATACATTCTTTTAACTATGGATTTTCTTTCTAGTCTCCTAGGATAAACTTTTAGTTGTTCAATATTGTCTAAAAATTAAAAATAAACTAAGAAAAAATATATAAAATTGCAACAACAAATAAAAGAGCAAGGCGGAGCAATAAGAAAAAAACAATGAAAATTGTTTGTACACTTCAAACCATACAAATTAAAGTGTGCGTGTTATTTTGAAGAGAAAATGACGGTTTACTCGCATAAATTTGTGTTTTAAATGTTTTCTCCTGTGGTGCCCACACTGTTGACCTAGCTAATGGTCGTTTTCAAGTTGGGAGTGTTGTTGTCCCGTGATGTGGCACTGATTTCAAATTTGTTAAAGTAGGTTAACATTTATTCACGTTAACATCCAAATTAGAAACTTTAGTTTTATATATAGTAAAAATTCATTAATCAAAATAAAAATAGAAATTTTCCAATTACAAATATGGTAAAATTTATTAACAATAGATTTAATGTTTAATCAAAAGATTTATCTAATATAGTTTTGCATGCTTACTTCAACTAATACATTCTCAATGCTTTAAATGCAAAAATATTACCCGTTATCTCAATTATAACATCGCTAATTTATCATACAATCATTTTACGATGATAACAATGATTGGTAAAAAAAACTAAGTAAAGATGAAGATATTCCCATGAGGCATACCAAAGGGAATTCTTAACATGTAGAGCAACCACGTATTTAGACTGAAGGGAAATTCATTAATATCTGAGATCTTTCCAGATATGTAATTGAATAATAATAAAAGAATTGAAGAGGACTATTTGCAACTTACCATGGTTTATACTTGTGCGAAAGGCTACCATAAAGTATTCAAGGACCTATTCGAAGGCAAGAGATTTTCCTACAATTGGTGCAAACACAAGAAGAGTTCATCTACAAATTGTTGATCAGATGGAATTCTATCATACCCATGAAGTTTCATATCCCTAGTCTTTTTTTAGGGTGCAATACCCTTAATACTTCAACTCAATACTTCTTCAATTAGAAAAAAAGTGTGGGATGATGGGCCCCCTTGTATGACTCCACAAGGTGGAATGAATGTTGAGGATGACCCATTTATGAAGATCAAGAAGAAGCCATTGGAAATAAGTTCCCTTGTTCTACCTTTGAGGATGATATTACACTAAACATGCTCCATTTTTCTCAATCAAATCCTTCTACAATTCAAAACTATATTTGAATTCATCTTTATTGCATTGTCACAGATAATCTGGCGTGATTTAAATTTTATTAGAAGTGATATGTTGTGGTACATTTTCTCATTGGAGCTTCTTTCCACTATTTAGCTAAATTATGCTAGACATATGGATTATTTAACTAAAACGCTTCAAAATTAAATCGATCATTTTTGGGATTCATGTGTAATCTAGTTTCAAACTTATTGGTCAATGATTCAAGTGCATGCTTCCAAGAAACTTATTGGCCCTATGATCATTAAATATTCTGAAAAGGAAATTCATCTAGTTTAGAGCTTACGTGATGAAGGACCCCTCTTCTATTGTCCTGGGCGTGAGTTTCATTGGATGTTTCCAAATGAACTAAAATTATGCTTCAATTACTGGCTTCAAAAAAGCACAAATCTACATCGGGTCCTCTCATACCTATGATTTGAATAGAAGGTGGAATCCACCCATGGTATCCATCCACGGTATCCACCAGTGCTATTGTAACTCAAGAATCCAACGAGAATACTATAAATAAAAAGCCTCACTTGGTAAAATGACATATGGTTCCTTCACATTGTAGGGTAAATGATTTATCCATATAATAAAGAATATATTATTTTCATATATAGTTAGGTATTCAGTGTGTGTATTTTTTCTTCAAGGTTTTTCTAATAATAGTTGCATGGCATATTTATATTCTTTCTCTCCTACTTTTTTTCATTATTGATTGTTCCTAGACCATAGCCCCTATGATCTAGATATGTGTTATGAGAGCCAAGTTGATATAATAAATGTATGTCTAAGCCATTGCTATGAGATTCTAGTTATTATTTATATGGAAGATTAAATTTTCTCCTTGGCGAGGGTTATGCCTTTTATTTCCTCAAATCATCAGTAAGGGGAAAAGGATCAAACCCTATGGTTGTGGTCGTCATTAAAAGGGTTATACGAAGCTCTAAGATTGAGTAACATAATGATGACATGCCCAAAACAAGAGATGTGGTGGACGAATTTTTGTCAAAGTGTTTTTTTGTCAAACTAGTTAGTGTGACATTAAAGAATTTTTATTTTTTCTATTTTTTAATTTAAATATATTTTGTCCATTCATGTTTGGTTTTATATGCAATATTTATGACTGAAAAATCATTAAAAAGTTTATCCTACAGGTTGAGAGAGAAAATTGATTGTTAAAGAATGTATTCCTTAGAGGAAACTAATCTCCAAGCATCCATATTTGTATTTTCCAAAAAGATATAGTTTACTCTAGAGAATTAAATGATTTAAAATATGTCACATTTTTACTTGCACAACCAATTATGTACCTAGCACATAAAAATATATTTTTGTACTGTGTGTGTCCCCTATAGAGTAGATTAGATTCATTGTTATTTTGAAGACATTAATGATTAACTAAACCTCCCAAGGGTTACATTTTCTCTACCCATGGTTTAATGTATTCCACATCACTTCCATATAGCAAGAAATCACTCAACAAGACTACACACCCTATCATAAGAATAATTACCAAATTGTTTTTAATAAAAAAAGAGTTGAAAATGGGACAATTTTGGCATGGCTTCTTTAGAACTTTTACAAAATTGCGGGGAATGAAACCATTTTGGAATGGATTCTCTCCTTATGACCTTACTCTACATTTTGTTCATCACTCAATGGAAAATATGTAAAAATTATTCTCTTCGACAACTCTAATCAGCATGGAATATCGTCAATATTTTCAATGTAATTGAAAACCCTCGCTTATTTCATCTATAGTAGTATGTTCCCTTTTAACTTTTAACATAATTGATAACTATAACTCATTTCACTTTTGTCACATCCAAAAGGCATTTGTACTTTTTTAATGCACCTCGAATTTGAACCTTCCACATTATGACATTCAATTTATATTATAAAACATTGAGGGAATCCTTTCTACAAAGGGAGGCATTTGTAGAAGAGTGAGTGTAGAGTTCCTTCCTTTTATATCATGAAGAGCTTTTGTCGCATCCAAAAGGCATTTGTACTTGTTTAACACACCCAAAATTTGATCCTTTCACATTATGATATTTAGTTCTAATGAAAACACCATTTTTAAAAGATCGTGTTTGAAGTTAACCCTTACGTAACTCCCATTGAACTTGAGCTACAAAGTATGATGTCTTATAGTTGCTTTGAATGAAAAATATGATAGGAATCGATAGGACTTGGGCCACGATAGTTTTCCTTCATCATCAAAATTACTAGAATAATTATCATGATGTCTTTTGTTATTATGAAAATAAGGTAATCCATGGAAGGATTTCCTAACTCTTGAACAGTGGTCACAATATCTGTGTCTGTGTACCCTAGTATTGCTTGTGTGAATGTACCTATGAGAACTACTTGCTAAATTTTCCTTACATATATGTTATTTTATTTTCCCTATGTTGGAATGAGGGCACCTGAACTTGAATTTAGAGTTAATCCAAAAGGAACCATATGATTCATAACTTGATTCTAAGCTACTACATTTAGAATATGGGCTCTCACTTCTCTCATTCTTCTTTCTAGACAAATTTTCTTCCTTTCAATTACCAATATTTCAACTTTCTCACCTATATCTATTGCACCTTCTCTGGTAGCCACCATGCTTACATGAAATTCATCCTTCAATTATTGTACAAGCATAACAACTACTCCTGTGACTGCATTGTCTACAAGTTTTGACTACATATCCAAGAATAAGACATGATGTAATATGTGTAACCCTTGCTTATTGGACATGATACATAAAATTATTGTGACATTTATGCATATCAACATCCATGCTTTATAATTACATTGTGATAGTGCAGTGAATTTGAAATAAACATGTGGCATGTTTGGTAACTATTTGTTTAATCATATGGTATCGAAACATTATTACAAATAGAAAAGGAACATGTTTAGTAGGTTGTGCACACAAAGTACATGTTTGGTAACTATTTATTTCCTCACGTGGTATCCAAACTTTATTACAAATAGAAAAGGAACATGTTTAGTAGGTCGTGCACACAAAGTACACGATAACCGAGAAAGACCTCCTTTGAGTATGTAGCATATACGTTCCATAAGACTATGATATATATCAGTGACATTTTTCAACAGTCACTAAAATACCAGCTTGGGAAGTTCAAAGGGTCCTCCCATTAGCAAATACAAAACCAACACCACAATTTGGGAACCATGAAATCTCTTACAATAAGTTTTTCTTTACAAGGCATGTAAATAAGCATGATTAAATTTTACATCTTATTCCTTCACAGTTGTTTATTAGGTGTTTAAAGGAAGGATTGAAAACCTAGAAACCCTACATTCAATACACATGTCTCTATTTAAACATTAAAATAATATCTTCATATTTAAAATTAAAGTGCCTCTAATTAACCCAAGTGCCCTAATTATTGGCGAAAATTCATTGTGAAGGCTAATATGGGCGTTTTAAGGTTTAGTGCCATACTATGGAAGTTTTATCCTTTGGCTTACTTTGTAAGCTTATATTAGTATGTGTTGGTGTCAGTAGAAATTCACCTTTGCATGTGATGTGAGGTTATGTCGGAGTACCTAATATAAATTGGGTAAAGTCCTCTATCAAGACTACCATGTGTAGTAGACCTGCATTTTTTTATATGAATTTGGCAAGACACAATCCTTGATGGGGGAGCTCTTGACTCAATTAGACCTTAGGTTGACTTTAGGTCCAAGGGTTCCCAACTGGGAAACAACAACACTGTTCACTAACAGGAGAGCCTCATTGACAAAATTGAAAAGTTGGAGCACTTTTCTAGTTTGGAGCGATTTTCACAAGTAAGAATGGTTGTGGAGTCACTAGAGAAAACCCACTTTTGTCTTTCTCAGTAATAAAACCATTATGATTATGATTCAAAAATTCATATTGCCATAGGGATCAAGAGCATTGACTTGATAATCAAAAGGGTTTGTTTTTTCCCCTGGGAAAAATCATATTTTTCTATTATAAATGGAAAATTACATGTTGTAAATGTTGGTAGCATATGATGTATGTTGTACATAGCCATCAAAATTTATAGGTCTATACATAATTACCCACTAAAGGTATGCCTTCAAATTTAGTAGATATTTATACAAAAATTCAAAATGTTTGCTTTGCAAATTTCTATAAAATTGGGGCCTGTCAGCCCTCTGTTATATCTGGTCCTTGTAAGGCTTGTGATAATACTGGAAGAACTCTCCCTGCTTCTATTCTTGGATAAACCATTGTCATCTGGGTTGATTCGCTGCCTCCTTGGAAAGCTGATCCACAACCTAGTCCACAATCTAGTTGTGCTCCCTGTAAATGTGGAAACAGGTAATTTGTTCAAATTGTGATTTTAAAGGCAATGCATCATCCAAAATGTTCCTGAGACAATGCACATGACATGCAGTTGTGCAAGAGAACCAATTAATGATGATCTTAGAGTCCCCAAATATCTGAATATGTCTAGAGTTATGTGCCAATGTAAAGTATAATAAATGTCAGAGTGAGATGAGCTCAGCAAAATTGTTTGTGCTAGCACCAAACCCCATGCAGATTAAAAAAAAATGACTGTCTAATAAATGGAGAATAATACCCCACACCCCTGGTCTTCAGCAGATCCGTTGAAGTATACCCATGGATGGTCATGGTTGATGGCTTCAAGAGTTATGGTGCAAGAAGGTGGGGAGTGTTCAACATCTAGTATTTCATTGAAATTATTGATGATTCTAGTGATTACCAAGGGCCACCGAATTTGCAGATTGTTAAAGATGATGTTGTTTTGACTTAACCAAGTATGACATCATATAATCAGGAGGAGATTGTGATTCTTCATGTTGGGGGAAGCTTTCCATCAGTCGTTCCATGCCTCATTGATGTTTCACCCTTCACAATGTTGAGGTATGTCCAAAGAGGAGAGGACTTGCTCCCAAAATGTGTTGTAGGGTTTTGCAGAATAGTAAGAGATGATCATTCGATTCCTCATGCTATTTACAAATGACACACGAAGACGAAAAAAAGTCTAATCTCTTCATCAAGTTGATACTTGTAAGAGTTTTATTCATGATGATATTCCACATAAAGATTTGAGTTCATGGGGGAGCCTTGGGTTTCCAAGTGCTCTCCACCACCCCTCCAAAAAATGGGGCTTATGCGCAACACGTATAATACGATATCCGATCTTGGGAGAGTATACTCAATGAGCTGTCAAAGCCCATATGAGAACATCATCGTGATTAAATATTCGGACATGTGATTCATATAACACATTTATGTACTTCCCCCAATCTTGTATGCACTGATCTCAAATGCCTAGTGTAGCTGGAAATTTCTAAGCTTGTAGGAAAATAGTAGTGTTATGTTGATCTACTATTTGCGAAATCGTGGATATGTCCCTACAATTTAGGAATGAAATAAGGTCTGGAGGAAATCAATATAAGTTTCCACAACCTATCCATTATTTAGATCCAATGCAGATTATTGTTCCATTGTTAATTCACCAAGTGAGGCCATTTCTGATGCTTGGGAGAGTTTGTAATACAACCGTCAAGATGATAGAGCTACCATGTTTGTTCCAAGATGGAAGGCAAACCTAATCCATGAGGTTATGTGGCCAAATGTATTTATTGATGACCACATATTTCCATAGACTTTTGGGCTTTAGGAGTAGCCATCCCAATTTGGAAGACAATGCATCTAAAAATGATGGAAGATATTTGAGGGCCGATCCTCCCAATTTCCTGGGAAATGCAATACAAATCCATATCACCTAAGTGAATGACTTCCCCTCCT
The DNA here is from genome assembly GCA_000404065.3 of Pinus taeda. NCBI lineage: Eukaryota > Viridiplantae > Streptophyta > Pinopsida > Pinales > Pinaceae > Pinus > Pinus taeda. Next base: position 19,297 of record APFE030220568.1, read on the forward strand.
TGTGTCAATTCCATAGAAATTTGGAGCATATTTTTTGTATTGTCAAAAGTATACCTTGAGGAATCCAAGCAAGGTACAACTAGTAAACCATAGTGGCTTCCAATACTGATTTGATAAGAACTAGCCTCCCAGCTCTGGATAATAATTGGTGGTTCCAACTAAGCAACCCTTTTTACACCTTAGTCATCAATCAAGTTTAGTCAGCTATTTTTTATCCATGGGAGTTTATGTGAAATGCCAAATATTTAAGTTCATCATCCAATTGAAAACTTTGGAAGGGAAACTTCTGATAAGCATGTATGCATTCCTGACGAGAGCAAGTTGTGAAGGTGATGGTAGGCTTTGTTCTATTGGTTTCCATCCCAGTAGTTGTACGAAAAATTTGTATGATATCATAGAAAGTATTGAAGTCTCAGATGTCACTAATGATAAAAATAACACATCATCAACGAAAAGAAGATGGGATAAAATACATTGATCAATGATCTTGAGCCCCAATAGTCGCCCAACTCTTCTTTCCTCCAGGATTAGCTTGCTTAGTCCTTCCATGACAAGCAGGACAAGTAATGGGGATAGTGGACAACCATGTTTGAGGCCCCTCTCAGCATGGAAGAAATTGGAGACTGATCCATTTATAAGTACACTAAAGGAGACAGGGGAAATGCAACACATAATCCATTAGATGAAAGGGATGGGGAATCCAAGGTGTGTGAGAAACATCCTAAGATAGAGATAGCTAACTTGATCAAAAGCCTTTGATAGATTGATTTTTTAGAATGGATCCTTTTAGATGCTTCAATTGGATAGAATGGAGAGCTTCCTGTGATGTGCCAATGACCTCATGGATCTGTCAATTATGGAGGAAAGAAAATTGTTCATATGAGATGTTGGCCGAGAGAATAGGCTTGATACAGTTAATAATGATTTTGGCTATAAGCAGCTGCAAAGGGATATGGGTTGGAAATCAATTAAGGATTGAGGGGAGTCCACCTTAGGGATGAGGGCAATGAAGGTGGAATTGATGACCTCATACATGTGCCTTGTAATCCTACATTCCTCAACAACCTTGAGTAGGTCCATGCCTGAAGTATCAAAAGAAGGTAGATAGAATTCTATAGACCATCCATCAAAATGTTTGGCGGAATGTTTGGTTTGCCAGCAAAATAAAGTTGAAACAATTAAGACACCGGGTCTATTACAACCCTTATCCATTCCAAGCAAACGCTGGGAGGAGGTTTCAATGGATTTTATCACAGGTTTACCCAAGTCTGGGGGAAATAGTGTCATCATGGTGGTATTTGATAGACTTACCAAGTATGCACACTTTTGTGCATTATCACATCCATTTAAAGCCAGTACAGTTTCTAGTGCATTTATGGAAACAATTCAAAAGCTACATGGAAACCAAAAGATTATTGTAAGTGACAAAGATCCCATTTTCACTGGAAATTTTAGGACAGAATTAATTTCTTGTCTTGGTACTCAGTTAGCTCATAGCTCATCTTATCATCCTCAATCTGATGGAAAAACTGAAATAGTAAACAAATGTTTGGAAGGATATATTCGTTGCTTTGTATCTAATAAACAGACACAATGGGTCAAATGGTTGCCTCTGGCTGAATGGTAGTATAACACTTCCTTCCATACAACAACAAAAATGACCCTATTTATGGTACTTTATGGGTATCAGCCACCATCTATCACATCATATTTAAGAGAAAATTCTAAGGTTCAAGCAGTGGAACATCACATCGAACATCAACAACAAGTCCTCCAACTCTTAAAGGATAA
>APFE030220574.1:0-22904 GCA_000404065.3 Pinus taeda
TGAATATATATAAAAAAAAATTATAATTTTTTTTTTTAACTTTTAATTTTTTAACATGCCCGTCAATATGACGTTTTTGAAAATGAATGCAAGTTGAGCATGAAGTGGAGGTTTTAGATTAAAACGTATTTTACGGGTAAAAATGCGAAATACGGGCATACGGGCGTCAAATTTAACCCCTGGTTGTATTATTCAAGCAAACAAAAAAGCAATAAATGCAAGTAAATGGAGCAACAAATGGCTCCTCTTCCTCCATTTCAAGGGATGGAGAAACCCTACTTGTGGAAGCTCTCAACAAGCCATTCCACAATCCCCTATGTAGCTTCTACCCCCTTCATAGATGCAAACATCCACATCAACCCCTCCTCATCCACAATTACCTGCACAAACTATTCCTAACCCCAAAAATGAGAGGGCAGCCAAACCATCACATGGTGTTGGGCTTGCCACCTACCCTATCTATTTCATTTCTTCCCTAGATTACCAAGATATTCTTCTTTTGTATAGAAAGAAACCAACCAAACATTATCCTCATGTTCATATTGAGGAGTTGAATTAGGATTTCCATAATGAAGAACTAAAACAAGAACCATCTCCTAGACCTTTAAATCATCATGCATGACCTAAACCCCAAAACCCACCTTATCCAGAGAAACTAAACCAAGAGAAACTTGTTACTCAACTTGAGTTTGACATCTTGGGGGAACTGAAGAATATATGTGTTAAAATATCATTGATGCAAACCATCAAGGATGTGTCTATCTATTTGAAAGTAACATAGGAACTTTGTTTAAGAAGACTTGGTAGAAAAATGAAGTATCCCCAAACTATTCATGTTATGGGAAGCTGTCATACTTAATTATGTGGGGGTTCTTGTAGTCAAATATTCTAGCCCTAATAACATGGTAAATAATCTGTAGATCAATAATATAATCGTCCATAACACATTAATTAATCTAGGTGCTTCCATTAATGTCATAACTCATGAAACCATGGAATCTCTAACACTCTCTAGTCTTAGGAAAACCCATACTATTGTCCAACCCCTACAGGAGCCAACCAACCCTTCAAGGTGACCAACCCCTTAGAAAACTTGACATTTCACTGATCTAGACCCTTAGTCACTCCCATGACAAGCCATGCATGTGACTGAGGCCTTCCAGTCGCTCCCACAACAAGGCAAGCCAACGAGTGTGGACATTTTCAGTGAATTCTGAGCCAGTGACCTTGGATTTTGTACCACTTTTTTAGGGCCAGAGCTCTGGCCACTACCCAGAACTTCATGAAAATTTCAAAAATGATAAATAACAATGGAATAAGGCTATTAATGCAATCATTGGTACAAGTACTTGATTTGATCCCTACTATCCATGATAGGAATTTCGTCAAACATGTCACAAATATGAAATCTACAGGTCATAACAATGGCTCTGAACATAGGGGTCTCATACTTATCTGAGATTCATAAGGAAGCATTGATTCCTTATCAAAATAGCTACATTATCATATATTAGGTCATATATTCATTGTTAATTTGTGTGCTAATCAAAATATGATGTGAGCCATACATCAGGAGTGTCATAAAACATCCTCTTAACCACCATATATTCAACAGAAATAACAAAGATATAACAACCATAAAAACCAAATATGAACAAGTATATTTACCCATCAAATACAAGAGGAAAGGAGAGATTATTAACATATGCAAAATGCAACCAGGTCTGGACTTCAACGTACCACCCAACCATAGATTGGTTGAATCGAATCTTTCTTTCAGCCAATCACTCCCATGCCATATTCCAAGCATGAATGTAGGATCTCATTAAACAAATAAAACAAAACCAAACCAAACCAGGGCTTCCAGAGGCCAAGCCACCTCAACCCTCAACCAGTGATTCCACCTCATGGTCATACATCACTAACCATCACTAGATTGGTTTCTTCCCAAGTTGTCCATGGCTCTAAAGCGTTTGTTTCAACCAAGGCTTACAAGACTAGTAACACAACCCACAGTTGTTTTCAGACTTTCAGAGCATTTGTCCAACCTAGGGTTAGTAACTCAACCCACCAAGGGCTTCTAGATTGTTTTTCCAACCAAGGCTTCTAGGACTAGTAACTCAACCCAAGTTATTACAAAGCTTCGAGAGTGTTTGCCCAACCAAGGCTTCTAGGAACTAGTTACTCAACCCACGGCCATAAGGAACATGAGAACCAACCAAAAAACAAAAGGAAAGATACCCACAACACCATGGCTATCCAGGAAATGGAAAGGCTAGGCAAATTCACATGTAGGCAATCCTCCATGTCAATGACATATCATAACCAAAAAACCACTTGCATGTGTCATGCACGTCAAAACTAGCAAGGAAAACATACATGCAACTCGATACATGCAAGCAAAACTTGTTGTAGTTGTTGATCCTGATGTCCTCTTGAATTTTCCTTCTTGCTCTAAATCCCAAGTATGCCACACTCTTCCAAGAGTGCTCCAAGAAAACTCTATGTGTCCAAGAGTATGAGAGAAAGAGAGAGTAGAAAATGAGAGCGCCAAAACTACACTGACAAAAAGCTACAAATTCATCCTCAAAACCCTTTTTATGAATGAGGCCTCTATTTTCTTCATTGTCCATTATTTTTCTTCATTTTCCTCCTCGCTTGCAACTTGCGACCTTTTACCCCCCTTTTCTCCTAATTTCCATTATTTTCATAAATAAAATATCAATTAATGCCACTTTGCCTTTCCAAAGCCTTTTCCATTGTATTTTCCAATTTCCATAGTCATTAATTAATCACAAGTGATCCCCATCACTATGCTTTTTCCCAACATTTAGCTTGGAATAAGCATTCCATGACCATGGTTATTATTTTTGCCTTTATTAACTTTATTACATGGATTTTTTACTAGGGTTGTTACAGAACCCTCCGCCTTGGGGGAACACCATCATTGGTGTTCAATGACACCTACAACCAATAAGACTGTTTAAAAGAAGAACATACTACCCATGGAGATTTATAACTTAACTCATTGCAGTATTTACAATGATCATCATGTTGAGAAGCAAACCAACATGGGAAGCATAACCACATGACAACCATAATGACATGAAACCCATACTGCTTATTGGAGCTTTATAACACAACTCATGGCAGTATTTACATCCATATACATATATGCATATACCAAACATCACACCAAAACATATCCAAAAAACATTTGCTCAACTAGAAAATAAAGACAAATACATAGCCCGCATCTGATCCACCATTTCCCATGTAGCTTCATTGAGTCCAAAGTGCTTCCATTTGTCTTTAACTTGCTCGATTTCTCAGTTTCGTAGCATGACCATTTTTCTCTGCAAAATGTACTAAGGTTATGGCTGGAATTCTCCTTCTGGCTCCACCTGCAATATAGACTAATCAATCACATGATCATCATCTTTAACATACATCTTAAGCAATGACACATGGAAAACATCATGGACTTTCATTGTCAGAGGCAGTGAAATTCGATAGGCTACTGGTCAAATCATTTCAAAAATATTGAAAGGTCCACAAAAATGAGGTTCCAACTTGGCTCATGATCCAATCCTCAAGGAGCTCTTCTTGGGCTTGATGTGCAAGTACACATGTTCCCAACCTAAAACTCCTTAAACAACTTGTTTTGATCTGCATAACTCTTTTTTCTACCCTGTGTTTCCTTAAGGTTATTCTTGATTATCTACATTTATTGTTCCATCTATGTCAACATGTCCAATCCAATCAACATCTTGTTCATTGGATCTCTCCAACTGATGGGAGTATTACAATGCCTCCCATACAATGCCTCAAATAGACTCATCTTCAAATATTCCTGGTACCCATTATTGTAAGTGAACTCAACCAAAGTATTATATTCTTCCCACTTCTACCTTTGACTCATCACATACTCAACATATCCTCCAATATTCTGTTGACCTTCTTTGTCTATTCATCTATCTGTAAATGATAAGTTGTGCTGAAGGCCAAATCTACATACCCAAACCTGCAAATAACTCTTTCCAGAATCTATAATTGAACTTGGAATCCCTATTTGACACAATTTTCTTCAGTACACCATGCAATCTCACTACATATCTGATGAAGACTTATGCTACATCATTAGCTAAATATGTAGACTTTACTGGAATGAAGTGCGCTACCTTTGTCAACTTGTCCACCACAACCATGATGGAATCATGATTTCTAGATGTCCTTGAAAAACCTATAATGAAGTCCATGGAAATGACCTACCATTTCCACTTTGGAATCGCAATCAACTATAGTATACTGCTTGGATGCTTACACTCTAGTTTTACCTATTGAAAATCCAAGAACCTAGCCACAAACTTTGCCACTTCTTTTTTCAGGTTCAGCCAATAGTAGAACTTCTTCACTGTTATCAATCTCTTATGATATCCTAGGTGACCTGAATATGGCTTAGCATTAAATTCCTTCAGGGTAAGCTTCTTTAGCTCATTGTCTTCTGACATATATATCTTATCCCTAAATCTAACCAAGCCATCTCACTGTGAGATGATAATCCACATCTTGATCACATGTACCCTACTGTAACCTATGCCTATGTTCGATATACTTGTCATCCTGTTGTCCTTCTTGTAATATATGATCTTGTAAATCTGTCCGATAAGAACTCATATCTTCTATGTGATTTATGTGTATCCGCCTGCTAAGATCATGCAACAACCTTGTTCTCTTTACCTTTAATATACCTAATCCCAAAGTTGAACTCATTGATCATGGCCAACCATCTAGCTTCTCTAACATTCAGATTCAGTTAGTCAAATAGATACCGCAATCCACTGTGATCACTCATCAATATGAATCTCCTGTCAAGAAGATAGTGTTTCCACATCTTCAATGCATGGATGATCATTGCCAACTCAATATCATGTGCTGGATAATTCTAATCATGCTCATTCAATTTCCTTGATTCATAGAATACTACCTATCATTCTTGCATAAGGACTCTACCAAGCCCTCTCTTGCAAGCATATGTACATACCACAAACTCTTTGTTCAGATCTGTAATCTTTAAAACTGGAGCATTTGTTAATAGCTACTTCAACTGCTCAAAATTGGTTGCACATTCCTCTGTCCATTCAAATTTCTTATCTTTCCATTGCAATGTTGTAATAGGATAAGAAATATGTCAGAAGTTCCTGATGAACCTCCTATACTAACCTGTTAACCCCATGAATGATCTTACCTCATCCACATTTCTAGGAGTTTCCCACTCCATGATAACCCTTATCTTTTTTGGATCCATTACTATGCCTTCCTTGGAAACCACACGTCCCAAGTAATGTAATTTTTTCTGAAAGAAACTATATTTACCAAGCTTAGCATACAAATGATGCTCTCTGAAAAATCTCAATATTGTTGCTAAATTTTCAACATGTTCTTCCTCATTCTTAGAATATACCAATATATCATCATTGAATACAATAATAAACTTGTCCAGATAAGGATGCAACACACTATTCATCAAGCACATAAAAGTAGCTAGGGAATTCATCAAACCAAATGGAACTACAACAAACTCATAATTCTCATACCTGATCTAGAAAGCAGTCTTGTATATGTCCTCTTCTTTGATGCATACCTGATGTTATCCTGATCTCAAATCAATCTTTGTGGACATTGTTGTTCCCTTCAACTGATCAAACAAGTCATCAATCCTCGGTAACAGATACCTATCCTTGATGGTCACTTTGTTTGACTACCTATAATCAATACATAACCTTAGAGTACCATCCTTCTTCTTCATAAACAACATTGGTGCACCCCAAGGTGATACACTTGCCCTAATGTATCCCTTTTCAAGAATATCCTTCAACTATAACTTCAACTCCACCAACTCTAGTGTGCTCATCTTGTAAGGTGCCTTTAACGCTAGAGCTTCCCCTGGTACCAACTCAATAGAAAATTCCACTTCCTTGTGAGATAGAAACTCTAAAATCTATGCCGAAAACACATCCTTTCCCAACAACATAGTATATGATCCCAACAATAATACATTCAAATTTGTTGATGTAGGCATACCATTCAACTCAAATGCACAAGCTCTTACCCAGTGATGAACGCTCCTCTTTATACCTGTAGACAACTACACTAACCATGATTTTGCATGCACTTCTTTATTCAAACCACACTTATCCACATTTCAGGGTTAACATAACTATAATTAGATCCTGGGTCAATCAAACTAGAAATAACTTGATAACAAAGCTTACCTTCCATCTCGATAATAGATGCCTAGTGATCTGCCTGCCTATTCTCCAATGCTGCATAGATCCGAGGAATACCCTAACCAACATATCCCACTGTCTGTTCCTCCTAAGCATTGTAGATATGTGGTTTACCACCCTGATGTTGTGGACAATCTCTTGCGATGCTATCCTCCATAACTCCAACATTGCAAAGGCTTCCAACCTGCACCCTCATTTTGCTCCTTATACGGAAATCCATGTCCTTTATCATATGTATTGAAATTCTTATGTGGTGTTGAATTCTCTTTGTTAATTGTATCTTGAGGTCTTGTTCGCTTCTTGTCCCGTTTTCCTTTATTCTTTGCATTTCCTTTCCAATCTTACTTCATCTCAAATCTTCACTTTGATTGCTCAAAACAATGCTTTAGCTTCTGTATGGCCTCCTCCAATGACCTAGGCTCATCAAACTCAATCCTATACTTGAACAATACCAGTAACCCACCGATGAATCATTGGATCTTGGCCTTCTCCTCCTTAAGGTAAGGCACATACCTCAATAAATCCAAGAATCTTCTAACGTACTCCTCATTGGTCATGGATCCCATCTTAAGCTCATAATTATCTTTTTCCCTACCATCATAGTATCTCTCTAATAGATACTTATTCCTTAATAGTCTCTCAAATTCACTCCATTTCAACTCCTCTTTATCAATACCTCTAACATTCTTTACATCTTCCCACGAGTTGTCTACTTTACCTTTAAGACTGAATGTCTCTATCCCAACCTTCATGTTCATTGAGTACTCATGCAACTTGAATAACTATTCATCCCAAGCAACCATGCTTTGAAATCCTTTGACTTCTTCATTTCCCCATCAAATGTAGGTGGCTTTTGTTTCTTGAACTCTTCCAGCAAATATCCCCTGCCACTCATCCTATAAGAATGATAACGATTATGACCATGATACCTATCTCAACCAGAACAAGAGTAAATCCCATGTCCACTACCTCGTCTATCAAGTGTATCCAATAATCTTACATCTTTGATCGTGTCATCTCTATCCAACCTATACCCACTATGTGACCTACTACCATATGCTCCATTACTCCTATCCTCCTGTCCATGGTTGATTCTAAGTGGTCCATGTCTCTACAAGTATAAAATGCTCAGACGAATCACTGCATTAACCTATGCTTGTTTCTCCTATGCCCTATTAAGTATCTCTTTTGATTGAATGATTCAGTAATCATCTTATTTGCAATTCCTTATTTTTTCCTTCAAACTTCTCCGAGTGTCTACTATTTCAGGAGAATATCCCTCACCATTTTTCTCATCTAATATATAGGGAGAATATCGTGAGTTATATTCTACCATCTTGTTAGTCATCTTTGATCTTATCTTCCTGCAAGGTATATCATGTCATATAAACCAAATCATAAACAAACCAACATACCTCAGTGTAGTTCAGTGGAGGATATCTCATCTGCAAGACCAACGATATATAACCATAATCATATCAACATTTAATCATCATTTCAATCATTATCTAGTCATCAATGCATGACCATACCAACCACATACCATGACCTCATGCATGACAACTATCACCATGTGAATGTATTCATAACAACATATAAACACTGACATGCATGACCAATGCACACAACCCATCTAGTCCAAGGGGTGAACCATGCTATGATACCACTATATAACACCCTCCTCCCACATTTACCCAAGTTAACCGGTCCGCTGGGGTAGACATGTGATGAGATGCTACTATATGTGATTCAACTCCCCATGTATAGTTAAGGAAGTGGAACCAACAAAACAAATCCATTTTGACCTTCCACACATGCTATAGAACCTTTAGGAGCCAACCAACCCCTGAGACAACTTGACATTTCACTTATCTGGACCCTCAACCTCTCTCCTAACAAGCCATGCATGTGATTGAGGCCTTCTAGTCACACCCACAACAAGGCATCCAGCGACTGTGGACTTTTTTAGCCAGTTCTCAGCTAGCGACCCCAAATTTTGCGCTATTTTTTCAAAGATGGGGCTCAAGACACTACCTAGAACTTCATGAAACTTTCAAAAATGATAAATGATAATGGAATAAGGCTAGTAATTCAATCATTGGTATAAGTACTTGATATGACCCCTACCATCCATGACAAACATTTCGTCAACACATGTCACAAATATGAAATTTACAGGTCATAACAACGGATCTGAGCATAGGGGTCTCATACTTATATGAGATTCATAAAGAAGCATTGATGCCTTATCACAATAGTTTCATTATCATCTATTGGGTCATTAATTCATTGTTCATTTGTGTGCTAATCAAAATATGATGAGAGCCATACTTCAAGACTGTCATAAAACATCCTCTTAACCAACATATATTCAACATAAATAACAAAGATATAATAGCCATAAAAACCACATATGAACAAATATATTTACCATCAAATACAAGAGGAAAGGATTTATTATTAACATCTGAAAAATGCAACCAGGTCTGGGACTTCCACGTACCACGAAGCCATAGATTGGCTGAACCAAATCTTTATTTCGGCCAACCACCCCTAATACCATATTCCAAGAATGAATGTGGGATCTCATGGAACAAATTCAACAAAACCAAACCAGGGCTTCAAAAGGCCAAGCCACCTCAAACCTCAACTAGTAATTCCACCTCACAGTCTAAAATCACTAACCATCACTAGATTGGTCTCTAGCCATGCTGTCCAAGGCTCTAGAGTGTTTGTTCCAACCACAGCTTCCAGGATTAGTAACTAAACCCACAGTTGTTGTTGGGCTTCTAGAGAATTTTTCCAATCAGGGCTTCGAGGACTAGTAGCTCAACCCACCAAGGGCTTCCATCTCATTTTCCAACCAAGGCTTCTAGGACTAGTAACTCAACCTAAGCTGTAATAGGGCTTCCAAGGAAATTGTCCAACCAAGGATTCCAAGAACTAGTAACTCAACCCACAACGATAAGAAACATGAGAACCAACCTAAAAACAAACAGAAAGACACCCACAATGCCATGGCTATCAAATAAATGGAAACGCTAGGAAAATCCACCATAAATCTAGGCAATCCTCCATGCCAATGACAAACCATAACCAAGAAACCACATGCATGTTCCATGCATGCCAAAACTAGTAAGGAAGTCGTACGTGCAACTCAATACCTACAAGCAAAACCTAATGCAGTTATCAATACCAATGTCCTCTTGTGCTTCTCTACTATTCCTTTGCCTTCTTTCTCCAAATCCCAAGTATGCCACACTCCTCCAAGAGTGATCCAAGAAAATTGTAAGTGTCCAAGTGTATGCGAGAGAAAGAGAGATAATAAAAAATGAGAGCTCCAAAATTGAACTGACAAAAAGCTACAAACTGGTCCTCATAAGCCTTTTTATTAATAAGACCTCTATTTTTCTTCATTTTCCTCCTCATATGCAACCTATGACCTTTCACCTCCATTTTCTCCTAATTTCCATTATTTTCATAAATAAAATGCCAATTAATGCCACTTTTCCATTCCAAAGCCTTTGCCAATTTCCATAGTCATTAATTACTCACAAGTGATCCCCATCACTATTTTTTTTCCAAATATTTAGCTTGGAATACATGTCCCATGACCATGGTTATTAGTTTTTCCTTTATTAACTTTATTACATAGATTTTTAACCAGGGATTTTACACTTTCTTAGACTTTAATTTGAATATTTTCCTTATGGAAATCATCGAATCCCATAAGAGCGTCATTCTCCTTATGCCATTATTGATGGAAAGTTCCAATCCTTTCCAAAGAGCTATAAATTCATCATGGCTATTAGTTGAACTACCAAATTCCCAAGCACAACTAGTCTCTGGTTTTTTCTCAGGGAAAAGGATATCCCCTCCTGCTCCACCCCTGACTTGGTATCAAAATTTCATACCACACTATAAGAATTTATTCAATTGAATCTCCTACCTAAGTATCCCTTAATTTTATCATTCTTCCCAATTCCCTCTAAACCTACTTAAAATATTCATCAAAGAAAATTTTAGGGGCTAATATTCACAAGTGGATTAATTTTCCATGGTTTTTCCAAAAAACAATATTTGCCAATTTGCATTTTTTTCTAAAAATAATTCACCTAAGTTTTATAATATAAAATTATCTGACCTTAAATATTGCCAAAATTATATAGAACGTATATACAAATAAAATAAATTTGAATCTTTTTTACAAAGCTATCACCAAATATTTTATAGTTTTCATATTAGAGACTAGCAAAATTCTCCAAGGTTTCTAAACTTTAAGATAAATTTCTATCGTTACAAATTTCCATAATATTTGTATGACATAATTGGGTGAGTTCGATTCATCATATGACATGCATAAACAACACTAACAGGGCCCATTGTTTTCTTTTGTATATTATCCCAATTTAATACTTTGATGTTCAAGAGTAACCACATAAATATGCAATAATTTGTAGGGAATTTGAACCACCAATATTTCATCCACCACCAAAACTCAGATTCCTAGAATCCTTAAAAAGTAAGTGTTTAGAACCTTCCTTTGGAGTATAGTTCCTAGAGGGGTTTGATGTCCAAATCATTTTATTTTCAACATTTTTAATTCTAACATGACTACCTCTTAACTTTTCAATGTAGGCAACCCATTTGTTATGAACCTTGTTCCTTAAAATGTTGCATATGTTGGCAATTGTTGTCATTGATGTCAATTCTAGTAAATGATGTCAAGTGGTGTCAAGTTCAGGGGGAGCTTGCTAAGTTTTAATGCATGATTCTTATGTTATTATTGATGTCTTGGTTGTTTCTATTAATAGCACAATGTGCTAAGATTATGATGAATTGGTTAATTGTTGAGTAGCCTATACTTAAATTAATTTTATTTGTATGTAACTTGTTCAAAAGCACATGAAAAGTGCTTGGCTAGATATCCCTATTAAAGATATTTCCATTGGTATATGTAACTTAGTAGAAATCTCCAAGAATGAAGAGAAAACTTAATTTCAAGATGATGGCCTTCAAGAATGACCTAGTCATTATTCCATAAGACAAAATTTCACCTTATCTCTCCATCTAAGGTTAATATGGGAAGATGATTGATCGAGTAGGCATATGGGTGGATGGCAAGTTTCATCCAGGATTTGAGGCCATCTGAGCATCTAGAAATATAGGAGAGAAACAAGGCAAGTTATGAGAAGGATGCCAAATCCCAGTTTTCCCATGGCCAAACCAAAGGTAGACCCTAGTATGATGTGGTGCTTTGAGGTGAGGAAACATCGCAGGATGATGATGAGACACCTTGTAGTCATGACAAGTGATAGGATGATGATGTGGCACCTTGTAGTCATGACATGTGGCAAGTGGATTTGGCATTTTTGGTGAAAAAGTGGGCCTTTTCCAAGTGACACGTGGAAGTGGTTTGGCATGACAAGCGGAAAATAGTGACATGGACCATAATTGATAAGCCATTAATGCATAATGGCATCGACATGGAGTGGGCTTGAAAATCACTTCCCACTTCCCATCGGTCATCAACATCGGAACAATGCATTATAAACCACCCAGGATAAAAATTAGACCCCCCCTTATTAAAGTTTAGATAGGTTGGGGGAGGGGGAGGGGGATCAATGTGAATTCTCTCACATCGGTTTTGATTAGATCACTAAGCATGCTTTAAAAATTGGTGGATATTTAAAACTAAGTGAATTGCACATATGGAAAAAGCATACTCCCCCCACCCCCCTTCGTTAAATTTTGGATAGTTGAGTGGGCCCCTTGTGACTTCTTTGCTGTCAATTTGGACCAAATCACTCAGTGTGATTTAGAAATTTGTGGATATTTAACACTGGGTGAATTTCATATCACTAAGCAAAGCACATTTAGCCTAAGACAATGCCTCTCACCCTCAGTCATATGAATCAAGGGGCTCATAATTTGAGTGTTGAGATTGGAAATTCAGTGTTTCAGATGCCAAATTCTCTTGAAGGCTAAGGGAATTTTTTTTGCATTTTAGACACAAAAATACAGTTAAAGGTCATGCTAAAATTAGTTAAAGGCCAAAAATAAAGGATGTCCAAAAATGACATATTGAAGAGATCTCTACATTTATAAAAGGAAATCAGGCTTGGCATGAGATGTGAGAGTTCCCATGCAAATCAAAGATTTGTAGTTATTGTTGACATGCAGAAACATAACCATCTTGAATTGAACAAGGAGAAAAGGGTGAAATGAGCAACATATATAAGTGAAGCAAAACTAATATAGAGTTGAAAATGAGTGTTGTGCAAAGGTTGAGTGTGAAAATCAATTAATATCTAGAGATATAGTGAATTTAATAATTTCATATTTGAAGCATTGAGAATTAATTTGCAAAAAATATATTTAATCAAGGGAATATCATAGAGGGAGATGTGGCAATTGTGTGTGGATTTAATTTAATCAGAAAATCATAGACATAGAGATTGTTGCGGAACAAGAAGTGGGTCTGAGAATTAAAATGTGTGTGTGTAATATTTTGATAAAAGAGCCTTAGGTATGAGTTTGAAAATTGATGAAAAACATATTTGATGGACAAAGCAAGTAGGTGCTTGCAAATAAGGGGATTGAAGTCTCCAATTTTTTCCTATAAAGGTTAGGGGGTTGGTGTATGCAAATAATGGGAGCTGGTACTTCCAAAAAATGGGTGCTTGCAAAACAAAGGGGGTTGGAGCCTCCTGTAGGTTTATTCCTACATAATTTGTTGTATTTTGAAGTTAGTTCTTCCATTTACATCATAATCAAAATAATTTTTATGGTTTTCTCCCATATGGGTTTCCACATAATATCCTATGTTTAAGATTTATGTGATTGATTATATGTTGTATTGTTGAAAGTGTTCAATTAGCTAAATAAATATTAAAATTTATAAGATATTGATTCACCCCCCCCCCCTCTTGTTGTTTTCTTGGTTTCCAAAAAACTGGTGTTAGAGTTAGTTCATTCACAATAGTCTAACAATAGGAAGGTATATCTGAGACATGGCCAACGAGGATGGAAATGTCATCAACCAAGCTCCTTATTCATTTGAACAAATTATGGATTTTGGAAGGTAATAATGATAACTTCCATAATATTTCTTAGTGCGGATGTCTAGGATGCAATATTGATTGGCTATAAAAATCTAGATGTATTGGTTGACAAATATGCTAAGATCTATTTCTCTTATAATGCTAAATCAATGAATTCCATCATAGGTGATTTGCCTGAATTTGAGTTGGTTAAAGTCATGCAGTGCAACACATCCAAAGAAATATGGGATAAGGTGATGATTTTCTATGAAGGCGATAGCAAGGTAAAGAAGGCCAAACTTCAATTTTATAGAATCTAATTTGAATCACTAATGATGAACAAGGATGAGGAAATTGCCAAAATTTTCCTTTGTGTGGATGATATAGTAAACACGATAAGAGTTCTTGATGAAATTATGGATGTTTCCTTTCTAGTTCAAAAGTTGTTGAGATGTCCTTCTTCCAGATTCAATGCTAATGTATCTACCATTAAGGAGATGCAAAATCTCAACACAATAACAATGTATCAGTTGCATGGAACACTTACTACCTATGAAATGAGAGCCTCAAAAAGAGAATCTACATCAAAGGAGGCAACCTATCAAGAATACTCAAGCTATGGATTCAATAAAGAAGAGACCAAGCTTTAAAAAAAATTAAAGAGAGGATCCGGAAAATACAAAGGTAAGTTTCATTTCGAACTTTTCAATTTTGGAAAAGTAGTTCCTTATGCATCTATATGTCCACATAAGAAATAAAGGATTGAATTGATCATAAATAGAAGGATAACTATAGAAGAGTAAACACAAAGAATAAGTTATTTTATACCCAAGAATACAATAACTCGTTAGAGGTTGAGGATGAACAACCCTATGATAAATAAAGAATGAATGACTTCATGCTCATCACTATAGAAACCTAAGATGAAAGGAAAAATGATTATGACTTAGATGAAGAATGAGTCATAGTAGATTTGGAAGGGGAACTAGCTAGTTCCTTGCAAGAAATACAAAGGCTCGGGAAAAATAATAAGAATAAAAAATAACTATTCATTATGGAAGATGTTGATGTTTTGAAATGGGTCACTCCTGACACCAACACCTTCAAGAACCTCTCGGCAACTTTTGAAAGGAAATAGGAGCACCTAACCAGGGTTTTACAGCCGCGGGAAGAGGACCGAGTCCATGTCAATACTATCACGACTCAACCCTTTCATATACGTCAAGAAGTTGTCGCTTGCGAGGAATAATCTTGAAGCACACAACTTTGACAAAGTAAGAAAATAAACAAAAGAACAAATAACCACCCTAACCATAAACATTGTACAAGATTAGACTACAATATTTATTTAATGAAAGAAGATAAATTAAATTGAACCTTGCCCTTATAATTTCCTGGGCCTTAGAGAGGAAAACTGCTAGAAACGAAGGTAGTGGGGCTTTGGGATGGCTTTTTTCGAGTGTGGCTAGAAGCTTGGTTAGAATTTTGTTCAATTGGGTAGCTATCATTTCGTCTTGGAGGTCTGGTGGTGTTTTCTCTAGATTTTACTTGGTTCTGGTTAGGCTCTCAGGGAGTTGTGCTCTGGAGTGAAGTTAGTTGGCATGTGACTCTTCTTCTAGGTCTTTCCCTTGACAGCGGAAATGAATAGATGTTGGTTTGGTTGGCGTGAAATTTAGTTGCGGTCAAGGCTATCTCCCTCTTGGCTAGCGTATCGTGCCTGACAATTCTAACTGGGAGGCTATTTCTGGTTGATTCAGAGATGGCATTAGGCTTGATTTGGCCCATGGTTTGTCAGGAGGTTATGAGGAGCACAATATATCTCATATTGCAGACATATTCCTAGGCACTCACCATTCGACTTGTACCATAGAGTTATCGCTCCCAACCCCTATGAATGGCTAGCTCATGTAATGAGTTAGAGGTGGCACTGGGGGTTAGGGTTATTGCAAGACCTAAGTATGGAAGATGTGTCATTTATGGTGTGAACAGGGCATCGTTTGGTGCTCGAGTTGGCATAATAGGTGTGAGTTCCATGTGGGGTGGACGTGCAATTCACAGTGGTGTGAATAGGGGCGTGCCAGTCTTCCTAGGTGTACAACTGTTGGGCGGCATAACTGTTCTGCTGCTTAACACGATTTTCTTCAATCAGTTCAAGATTGTCTGGAAGCTTATGATAGGATCATAAAGGAAGAGCATGAGGCTATCATAGCCATGATAACCCAGCTACACTACTTTCAATGCCATGTCAGATAAAGTTGAGAAGCTGGAAACATGGCTTTCTCACTCTGAACAACATGTTAGTTGTTCATACTATCCCCCTCCCCCTTCAAGGACTAAGTCAGATAATCCAACGTCCATCACTTCTGATGATTGAGTATGGTCGTAGACATCATTCTAGTTTTGTTTGTCTTTTGGTGCTTTTGGCTTGTCAGGCTTTGGACTTCTAATCTGCTTCTCCTACTTTTTTTTTGTTATGGTAATAGGATTGGTCAACAAACCCGGTCGGGGTGAAACCACTTGCATTTTGATAACTTGTTGTCGTACCCAACAACCCCCCATTATCTTTAGACTTAGGAGAAAGAATAATGGGGACCCTTTAAAATTTTTAGGATAGAATCCTTCATTGTTTAGATAAATTAGGATAAGTTTTATTTTTACTCTTTGATTTTTGAATAAAACAAAAAAATTTATGAATAAGGTCATAGAACCTTTTAGGAATCATTTTATATTTTTAGAAGAGGAATTACAAGTCTAAATGAACCCCAAAATTAATGACAAATCTATAAAAGAGTAGGCCCTACTAAATTATATGCATAGTGTCGACGATTTCAAAAGATAACCACAAAGCTAAACTGCGAAAATTCGAAATGCAAAATTGTGATAAGTCGATAAGCCAAATGCAAAAGCTGATTGGGAAATTTCAAAATGTGAAATTACAAAATGCGAAATTTGGATAAGCCAAATTGAAAAATGTTGAACCGATATTGCATTCCGTCAAGAGCTGATATCGAGTTTTGTTAAACTCTAGTATTTCGCTAATATTGATCTCGTGCCTATATACTTTTCCGAAATCCCAAATCGCTTAGATATGTAATGTCACCTGATACCACACGCCGATAAAATATTTACGATATAATGACAAGTGTCAGTATCACGTGAACAAATGTTTGGAAATTAAATAACCACTATGTATATTTCTAATTTCGATTCTTTTTTGTTGATTGGTAATAATTTTTCATTAATGTGAAAGGATTTCCATATAACTCGGATTGAACTGATATGACTATTTGCATCCTTTAAAGCTCTTGCTACTTATCTTGGTTTGTTTCTTTACATGTAAATGATAATAAAGAGCAATTAGAGGACATGTCAAGAATAATCAAGGCAAGGAGGAAGTCTATAATACAACCAGAACCAGTCTTTCCACCTGAAGAACTGTCTGAGATGTCTCCATTGTTTACAGATACTACATGCACTCCAAACGTAGGTTCTGCCTCTTGGGAGGTGATATACAAAATATTCAAGGATGAAAATATTAGGGTAATTGTGAAACAAACTGCTACTACTGATGATTATCCTCCAAGTAATCGCACCACATGGAATGATATGGACAATTCATTTATTCACAAAATTGTTGCCCGCCCTAAAATTCTAACATATAAAAATATGGTGAGACAGGTTGTCGACCAGTTGGACATTACAGAGAGAATGTTTATAACACCAAGGGAGACAGTTATTAGGTCTTTTAAAGCTGATGATTTAAGGAAAATGTATCATCTACCTCCACTGCAGAAGAGGTATGATACACAATTCATCTAGAAATTCATACAAGAGAATATGAACCCTGTGGACTTGATTAGAGAATGGATAAGGGACTCGAACAAGCACAAGTGAGAGGATAGGGGTATGTATTCATTGGCCTCCATTGTTGGCCCTTTCTCTGATATTGTTGCTATGTTATGTCGCCTCTATGGTTATCCAACTACGTAGAAATTCTTTGAAGAATGTGTGCCATTGATAGAAGCTTCCATTGATGGCTATATCATGGATTGGGTGACTATATTATCCAATAATTTGACCACCAAAATTTTCAGTTACAGAAAAAATCACAATGTCCTTGGAATAATAGCTCCTCCTTTATATATGAGCGCCTATGTCATGGACGCAATTTGTTTTTCTTATGACTTTACATTTATTGGATAGAAATGGAGAGACCAATTTCCTAGCCCTATATCTATTTATCTCAATATCCTTGGGGAATTGAAATACCATACTCACTTCTACAAAATCTGTCATGAAGTCATGCTCCCTATCCACCAAGAAGTATTTGGCAGAAAAGCCCCTAGATTTACTACAGAAGCCAATAAAGACCTAAAGCCTATAGGAAAGTGGTTTGAGGAAGAATCATTTACCAACATTTGTGTTTTTGATAGCCTTTCCCATCCTCATGTTTTTCCCCTTTCTCTCCCAAATAAGTTACTGGCCAAGGAAGTCGCTTATCAAATAGTTGGTAAGGGCTTAATCAAAGTACTTAAAGATGCCAAGAAATTCACCTGGCTATGTTTTCCCATTTCTTGTGGTACCTATGCCTGAGAAAATTTCAAGCATTCCCTAATTGAAATTGACCAATTAAGGGGCTTTAATTTTCCAACCATACTAAAGAGACCATACAACCTGCATGGTGTAGCGAAAGATGTTACAACATAGGCTAAGCTAAAACCATTTTCAAATGAGCCTGGCAAGTTTGATGATTTGCTTGAAATGGTTCCAAAATATTATATGGTGGAGAAATTAGCAGTAGGTCGCCTAAGTCCCAAGGAATTGATTAGATTCAATCAATATCATCAACGAAGAATAGCCCATTTTCCTAAATCCCTTTTAAAGAAATTCTGATAGAATTTAGGAACTTCAAATGCATCAACTTCCTCCTCAAAAGCTCCAATTACTTCCCAAGTCTCCGAAACAGCTACTATAGTTGTTGAGCAAACAAGAGAAATAAAAGAGAATAACAAATTGGATGAAGTATGGGAGGAGTTCAACCATGTCTTGACAATAGAAGAATATCGGGTTATAGAAGTCTCGACCGATATACAAGCAGAGAAATCTACAGTCAACAGAGAGACAAAGCAAGTTCCAAAGACTATAGGGACAACCTAATTTACTATTGAGGCTTCCCAAGGGGATACCATTCCTAAAAATACCAAGAATAATATTAATTCTAAGATTATCAATCAATCAAATTTTGATGATGATATCGAGATAATTCTCGCATTTCCTACTACCAAGTGTTATAGCTCCAAATCTCACTAGTATGGTTTGTGATGCTGCACTCATGGCCTAGGGCAACCCCTCCTTCCAGACCTAGTCCAAAATCTAAAAAACAGTGTTTTATTCCCTGTACGCAACATTGCCCTGAGTTAAACGTGTGTATACGCAGGTTCATATATACCCAACCCGCGTATATGTATTAAAACACTTAAAAAAATAATAAACTCCTTATTTTCGGGCGGAGATCGCGGGTTTTACCTGCTGATCACCTGTTAGTGCTCGTGGCCTCAACTGTTCCCAACCAATTCCTAACTAAAAAACTACTTTGGAATTGGTATAAAAAGACATCAAAGGGAAGGCCTAAGTGAGGAGAGAAGAGAGAGAAAGGTTATTATACTGATATTTTCCCCCTGATCAGGTCTAAAGACCCTTGTGCCTTCTGCACTTCCCCCATTTGTACAGGAAAACCTTGTTTCCTTGTGATTTGATGTTCATCCCTTAGTTATGGCATCATGGAGTGAGTCTTGGAAGGAGATATGCTAGAGGCTTGAGGCGGGACGGATCCAGAAGGAGGCTGTGCTTGGAGCCTGCAAAGGTTGCTCAAGTGATATTACTCTTTTTGTACTTTCTATTTGTCTATAATAAAGAAACACGTCTTGATTCCCGATATGCTTCTTCTTTATGTTTATGATGTTCATGTTTGAATTTCATGTATGAATGGATGTCTAAAAGTTCATAACTAACTTCCTTCTTGTATAACATAAAGATGGTTTTTATGTAAATCTTTGTCCATATACTGCTGCATTCTTTGGAATTGTTGGTTTTGCAGGGCAAAGGAGCGAAAGGGACGTGAAGAAGGGTTTTCACCCTTGAGGATCTACCCGAACGTAGGACCTGAGGTACGCCCTTCTTACTTTAGAATTAGCTTTTGCTAGCTTAATGGTTGTGTGTGTGCATGTTTCTTTGTTTAGACAACTTTCAGTCTACTAGGGTTCCACCCAAAAGCCCTAGGGGATAAAATCCCTCAACAGAATTGGTGACTCCACTGGGGTTAACACTCTTGTTGTTCCTAGTTTAGGTGTTTGTGAAGCCTATCAGGGCTCAGTTGCTTGCTGGTTTATTGTTACTGTCTGGTCTGTTCTTGACTTCTGAATTTTACCAGTTCCTTGAGTTTGTTTTTTATTTTTCCTGAAATATTATATATACGTTGTTTTATTTAGTTACAGAAGCGTATAAACGCTTGTTGTCTGAAGTAAACCTGTGTATACACAGGTTTCCTCAGAAACAGTCACGTATACATGCAGTCTCCACTAAGTACAGTCGCGTATATCTTGCAACTTTGAGGATTTATAAAGTTTTTGTCTCTGAAGTTTGTCTGGTGCTTTCAGTCAGTTTGTAACAATCATTTTTTGTCAGTATCAGTTGCCTGTGTTACAGCAAGCATCCTTAGTCTGATTTCTCTTTAATTATAAGGAGTTTTGGTCTTGTTTTGTGTTTGCAAGCGTCATCATCGTTTTGCTAAAAACACGCAAGATTTCTTGATTGAAATCTTGGCTGCTCTGAGTTATCAGAGCGGAAAGATTGTTATCAATCTTTGTGTTCAACTTTGCTTTTTGGTGACTTTTTGTTTGCTTAACGAAATCGATTTTTAGGACCATTTACTTCTTCGTTTCATTAAAGTTGTCATTTGATACTTTCTTGAAATTGTCTTTTTGATATTTTTTGGTCTTTGTTACCAAAGCTTTCCTTGCTGCCTTCGATTGTTAAAAAGCCTTTTTTAAACACATTTGTTTTTTGTTGAGTTTTCATTCTTTGTAGGGTGTCAACTTGCAAAAAGTGTTTCTTGCTTGTTGTTTCAATCGCAAAGTGTCAGTTTTTGTTGAGAGCATTTTTCAAAAATACTTTTTTGTTGCTACTTTGAAGTAAACTTTTTGAAAACTTTTTGTTTTTCTTTCTTGAACTCGCTTTTCATTTAGTTTCCTTTTGGCGAATGAAAGTGTTTTATGTTATCTTGAGTTTTGCTTTTAGTATTTAGACGAAATGAATGGTAATATCTCATATTCCATCTAAATATTGTAAGTGGCAAAAAAGATTTTGATAATCAAAACAACTTTCATTTCTTGTTAGAGTAGTTTTCAATCTTGCATTAAGCATTTAAGTGTTGCATTAGGTTAGATTTTCATCTCTTTAGGCATAAAATAGTTTTGTTAGCTTTTGAGTGTGAAGTGTGAATGAAAAGAAAAGAAAAGAAAAGTTTGTTTCATTAGAAGTTTCCTTTTGAACCCTGTAGAGATTAATTTTCATCGAAAAACAATGACAAAGTACATACGCATATAGTTAAGTTTTATTAATTTCTTTTGCGTAAAAAAAAAACACCACTAGTTTCACTTCCATCATTCTTTGACTTAAAGAACAGCCCTTAAAATCAAGCGCTAATTAAAATCAACTAGAACTTTTTATTTTAAGTTAAATACACAAATAAGTTCTAGGATTTTAGGGCCTTGGATTAGGCGAGTGGAGAGTTAACTCTCCAAGGCCATATTAAACGTCAAAACATAGGAGTCTGATTAACGAGAGAAAATCCAATAGCGTTAGGAAGACCAGGAAAGCTCTAGATCTGGGAGTTAAGCACGAGGGTCTGTGAAGACAGGGAAGAGAGATACCCTCTCTCCTACTTGTCCGAACTTACCTCACGACTGTTCCGCCTGGCTTCTGTGACGAGTTGGTATCCTTAGTTGCCACTCCTAGGGAACTACATAGGTGGCTGCAGAGGGGAATCCCGTGGCACCTAAGGTTGACGTTGTATCACTCTCAACAGCACTACTGGAGGACACCCTTGCGAAGCTTGGGGGCTTGCACCAGCGTAGACTATTGTTAGGAGGTCAGCGTAACTTCCTCTGATACATTCGCTGATAGGCCTGGGCCCTCATCATCCCAGATTATCTTCGGAAGGCCCTTTATTTTCCACTTTCTCGTATTTTGTTGTCCGGTCCTAATCACCTGGAGTGGAAATACTTGGAAGTTGTTTTGACTGGTTGTATCTTTAGGGACTTTATAGTGGGTGCTTTGTGCTCTTAGTTGACCTAGCTTTAAATTTTTTGAGTCTTTAGTTAGATTTTAAACAAAGAATTCAAAGTGGCTGACCGATCTCCCAGACGGTCTTGAAGACTTCGTGGTCTCTCGCCACCAAGTGTAGAGCCTTCTCCGAGAAGGTGCAGAGGCAATAATACCGTTGGGTTTTGTCCCACTGCAATTCATGCATCGAGGATTGATCCTCCCCTCGGGGGAAATAGTATTGAAGCAAGGCCTGGTACTTCCGTAGAACAAGAAAGGAACCCACCAGTTCCTTCTCAAGTTCCCTTACAAGTGGAAGATAGTATTGAGGTAGAAGAACTTTCAGAGTCGTTAGCGGCTCCGAATTCTCCCCTACCATCAAGTTATCCACACGTATTGCAATACGTTGGAACTCCATCGCAAAGACCGGAAAGTCCAGGTTACGCTACGCGCTTACCTTCGATGACCACTACGGGAAGCATGGCTTCTACTAGTGCTACGTCTGCATAGACCCCTGTATCTGTGCAAGGAGGTGGAACTATTTCCATCCCCTCCGTCTCGTTATTCGGATCTTTTACTAGCACATCCGTTGTTGGGTCTACTTCCATTCCATCCATGAGTGGAAGCTCCCAAACAAATGCTTTCGGTTCTGGGTACTTCCCATTTTGCACCCAATCATTGGGCATTCCCTCAGCTCCGTTCGGGACCGCCACGTCCACAATGAGTGCGTCGGCTTCATTCCAAGGTTTTCCATTTGGAAGTGGTCATATACCACATTCCAACCCTACGGTAGGATCTATGCCTT
Organism: Pinus taeda; assembly: GCA_000404065.3. Lineage (NCBI taxonomy): Eukaryota > Viridiplantae > Streptophyta > Pinopsida > Pinales > Pinaceae > Pinus > Pinus taeda. The sequence continues at coordinate 22,461 of APFE030220574.1, forward strand.
TTTCTTCAGTAGGACAAAGAAGTAATCCTTTCCAAGGTTGGAATAACCCTGGGCTCAGCAGTGCTAGAACTGGGAATCCATTCTACGACCAATACGGGAATAGACCGTATACCACAGTTAGTTCATTCCAAAGCATTCCTCCCCTAGCTTCGGCTTGGAATCCATATCAGGGGTTGTCAACTCCTTACAGTCCTTTTGGAGGAAACTTTGCAGGGTATAGTGGATATACGGCCAGAGTTGGTCAAACTTCGAGATTTACTAGGTCAGAAGGTCTCCCTTTTGGCTCAACGGGTTCTACAGGATACTTCGGGCAGCCTGGTGCATCCCAAAATCCAGGCCAATCTTTTCAGAGCTTCGGGACCGCCACCCAGTCAGGGTGGAATTCCCAAGCTCCTCCTAGACTTCCGTTTCTGGCAACGTTAAACTTGCCAGACCTCACAAAGT
>APFE030220574.1:23127-34270 GCA_000404065.3 Pinus taeda
TGAAGCTACCTCCATCCATCTGCAATGTGCCATCCCTCAAGTCATCCAAGTGTTCTTAAGAGAACACTTCTCCATCAAGTGTCAAGTGTCTGAAGAGAGCACCTCATCACCAAGTCAAGTGCCTCAAGAGAACACCTTCCTCATGTCTCCATGTGCTGCCCATGATCAAAGATCAATCAACTCCCATGTGTAAAAGTAGTTGAGTCTCGGCTCAACCCATACCCAAGTGTAGCCACCAAGGTATCATCACCATTGTAACTCCATCACTCCAAAGTGCCTCATACCGATCCTCCTCATCAAGTCACTCTTTCAAAGCCATGCCCATACATGGAATTTGAAAGTGTGCATCCCATATCGCACCAAAGACTCTGCCCTCAGCTCCTCAATGCATTAGATCCTCTAAGTCCACCATATATGAAGTCTCCAAGAAGTCACAATAATCTCATGTCAGCATGAGCTCCATAAGCCATCCTCAACCAACACTCTAGCAAGCATACAAGTCTCCACCAAAAGGTCTCCACAAGATGCCTCAGCTCTCCATGTAGTAAGAATGCTCCGTAGGCTGCTCACAACTCCATCCAAGTCCATGGCTCTGTTGCACAATAGTGTACAACATCTCCATAGTCTCACAAGTAATAAGTCTGCATGTCACATAAGCAAATCCATCTGCTCAACATCCATGCCTGGTTACACCTCATCGAATGTCCATAAGTGACATCTCCACAAGTGCACCTACAATATGCCCCTGCATAAGACCGCCATGCTCCATGTCTCCAACTTGGTGTCCATGACTAAGTTGTCGTGTAGCCCAACCAAGTAGACTCATTTCAACCATCGGTCATCCTCATCCACGCTGCCATCTTCGGTTTAGTGAACTCGGTCACCAACCATATCATCATGTCATGAGTTTCCTTCATCATAGCTCCTCCACCTAAGTGTCACCAAGACTATGAGAAGTCCACCCAAAACATCATCATCACATGAGTCTCTCCATCATAGCTCCTCCACCAAAGTGTCCTTCAAGACTATCTCTTGGTCTCGGCCATGAGAAGTCCACCCAAGCTTTGTCATTACGAGTCCCTTCCATCATAGCTCCTCCAAAGTGTCACCAAGACTATCTCTTGGTCTCGGCCATGAGACGTCCACCCAAGAGTGTGCCCTCCAAACTGTCCATGGGTCATGCCGGGCACTTAGCCATGTGGCTAAAGCACAACCCAATCTTCCACAATGATCATCAAGTTCCACCCTTGTCACAGGTCTTTGTGCCTTCTCCCATAAGGTCACAAATAACTCCAACAAGTCCTGCAAACATCAACAATCCTTGCTTCTCCATACAAGGCCTCACCATAAACATCCATGGTAAGATGTCCTCTAGCTTCGGCAAACTGACTTTGCCCTTCCCTGCACACGGTCCATCTACCAAATTGTCAAGTGAAACATATGTATCAAATGTACTTACATCATCATCATGAGGTTCCTCCATGAGAGTGCCCCCATCCATACATGTATGCAAACTGCACGATCTTGGTCCAACTTGATCAAGCTCAAGTTCATCCTCGGTCACGGTCATGTCTGCAACATCATCAGTCATCAAGACTTCCTCTCCCTTGTCTGCACAATCTGCAACCTCACTTTGCCCCATTGTCCATCCAAGTTGAAGAAGCTCATTTTCAACGTTCCTCTCCAAGCCTGCAAGCTTCTCACGAATGCGGGGATTCTCCTTTTTCAACCGCTTCAACCTGCATAAGGTAAGCAAGAGCTTCCCTTCACCTTCTTCCAAACGTGCCATGCTTGGTTCTTCGTCTTTCCCTGGTTCGTCCTTCGTTCAAGCGCCCAAATCGTGTATACCTGTCCACACGCAGTCCCACTTGTCCACCCGACAAGTGCCCAAATCGTATGACTAGCACGTAGTACTGCCTGCACTACTCTACGACACCCGGTTCCAACATTTACCAGCTTCACCAAGCACCCTGCAACCATGAACCGACCTTTGTTCCACTTGTGTGAAACTAGCTTCCTTCACCTGCAAGTACTTGCCTTCACTGTCACGAGCAACCTGCTCAAACCAGCTCAACCGAGCTCTGATACCACCTGTCACGCCCCCAAGCCTACGGTAGTCTTCCAACTGTGCCGGCGAGGTGCGGCACCACCCCACTTTTTCTTTTTAACAATACTCAAGTGTGCAGACTACGCCTAATTCACAACCGATACTCAGCTTGTGTTTCGCAACCAAGTAAAACATGCATTATCCTTTATACTTAATGAAAGCCCATACTTTATTCATTAACCATCAGCAATTATAAAACATCAAGAACAATTGCACAAGTATAAAGGGGAGGGGCAACTCCCCATAAACGTGAGTCTGCCCAACCGTATATAAAGAGTATTAGTTTTTACATACAAGTGTGCCTGGCAGAATCCAAGGCCAACACTTAACCAATTTACAATGTAGGCAAACAGCCTTCTTTTACATATACATTTGTGCACCTTTGCCCAAGAGCGGGTGCCCACACGGGTCACCAAGACGCTCAACAATCCTACACAAAAACCTGCTCAACCGCAACTCGTAGCATCTTCGTCCAACCAACATCCAAGTAATAACTCTGCGCATTCACCATATCATGCGCATGAGTTATGCGCATAAGAACTGCACATTCACTCACAAGAAGTGCGAAGGCAAATACTTGAGCGAAGTTCGATGTTGAAATGAAGCTCACATGCTTCACATATATACACTTCATAAGTGGGTTGAGTGTGGGGGTGGTCGCCCCTCGGCCGACCCCCAAACCTGCACAAACGCGCCCCAAAGTCTTTCCTACGCCGTCGGCCTTACCCATGGGCAAGCCCCATCACAACGCATATAAGTCCTCCTACGCATTTGTTCATTTTTCATAAGTGTTGTTCGCACCATGTGTTATCGTCGCACGGTTGATTGTCGTTTCGTCGCATATTATGCGATGAACTATCGCACCGCATGCCCAACGCGCGTCCGCCCGCTCTCGTACGCCCCCGCCCAGGCGCCCGTCGCACATTCCCTAGGCCATTACACGAAGCCACGCATCACGACAAGTCATAACACATAGAAAAACGCTCACAGAAGGCACCATGTGGAGAATCAAAGCATTATGCACAATGTAATAATACATGTTGTAATCAATCATCAGAAACAATGGTTATTTAAATCTCTTTTCAAATGTGGTATAATTCCCATTATATGCCAAAATAAAAACACACTGAGAAGAGCACCTATACTCACGGAGCACCCAAAGCAAGAATACCAAATGAGGAGTTTTCTAGAAGACTTGAATGTCAAAATTAGAGAGGCAACTTCCCGCAGCAGAAATTGTGCTAAGCTAAAGAAAATTCGCTTAAGAAAAGGTTCGTCGAGCAAAAGGTATGGTTGTGGCCATTGGAGAAAAATCACATTGGAATCAATTTATGTCATAATATAAGAGTTGGATGATCAGAACAAATTGTTACAATTCACCGTTAGCATAAGCAAGCATTATTTCTGTCTTTTTAACTATTCAACTGCAAACATACATCGCTTATGGAAGATCTCCAGTACTGGGGTGGATCAACGACTCAGACGCAAATTCAGAATTCAAATAGCACAAAGGTTAATTCCGAAATCGGGTTTTGGATGGAAAAGTCAATGGGCCATGTGGCGCTATTTTATCGATTTCTGGAGTTTTATATTTCCAAAAAGCTACCAAAGAATTTAATCCAAACCCTTTGCGTGCTCAATTGTCAAGGAAATTGTCTGCAAATCACCAGATGTTCAAGAAAAACACTAGCTATTTAAGGAAAGTATCCAATTTATAAGCATGCAAAGCTCCAAGTGTTATAGTTGTTGCCTGTATGTCGAGGAGCCCATGGGAGAACATTAAACACCAGTAAAATTTTGATATCCAAGTGTCATTTTTTATGCCAATTTTGCAATTGACAACTGTCAATCAAATAAATCACCAGGTATCAAAAAGTAGAAAGTGACACTAAATAATTCAATTTCCATGAAGATGAGCTCAAGTGCTAAGAAAATGTCAAACCTTTGTGCATCCAAATATTGACAACACCAAGTTTTATTACTTAGTTTTATGTTATGTTGTCTGCTATTATGTTTATTTGTATAAAGTATTTGTTAGTTGCAGGCACAAGTGGTGAAGTCCAAAATAACCATGGCTAGATCTGGAAGTAAAGAGTTTATGGAAATTCTTACAGCGGGTGCTAATGTCAACATGATTTGACAGTTTGATGTTGGTTTCAAATTTGTATATTTGGATGCTGAGAAGGTGGTTGTGATATGGGTGGGACTACTTCTAAATTGATTCTAAACACCAAAATTTTAAAAACGGAATTGACAACTAAAAATCTATTGACAACTAAACATAATGTTGATGAATGGCATATGTACAATTCACCATAGGCTTGTTACTGTTACAACAAGGGCAACATTTGGAAAAAAACATTTTTTGGTTTCACAACCTGCAATGTCATTTGAATGATTGAAGAAGCAACTTCTTTTACGCCTAAATAAATTGGTAACACAATCTACTTTGGCATTTTTATATTAGTCAACACAATCTACTTTGGCATTTTTATATTAAGGACTAATAGTGAGTTCAAATTTATATTTTAAAAATATATAAGTGCAGACATTTGTGTGGCTATTTGAAGTAGAATTCCAAGAGATTAAGAAATGCACAAATGCCAGCAGCCAGGGGAAAGAGACAACGACCAAAAATATTACTTTCATCTTTTGATTTATTAGTGCTTGATAAGGCCTCAAGGGATGTTTCCACAGTCGTAGAGTTTTTGAGATATTAATGGTGGGGCCAGGGTTTATTAATGTTTCGAAAACGGTGACAAAACTTTTGCTTATAAAGATACTCTTACAGGCTTTCACAACGTTTTCTATTTCGCAAGAATACCAAATTAGTCCTATGTAGCTCAATTCTCTTTAATTCATACAAAGGCATTGATTTGTATTAAAATATTCATGGATTCCAATCAAAACACCCAAGACCTATTTCATGTTTTTCAAACCATGGGAAGCATGACATGAAATTGATGATAAGATTGGTGAAAGAGTTGTCTAGATGAATGTGATAAAACGTATCTTGGATATTAAAATCAATAAATGGCAGAACAATTCTACATTGAAAGGAGATGACAAAATTCTTCAACAAGATGACAGGCCTTAAGTTTGGATTCTTTAGTTTGAATGCAACAATAAGTTCCATGATACAAATGGCAGTCTGATCCATAGTCATACAAATACAAGTGACAGTCAAATCTAGATTTATAAGGATTAGTTGAATATCTCCAGATTATTAGTGGGCAGAAGGAAACAATGAATAATTAATCAAGGATGAATCTATTTCAAAGGCATAGTATTATCAACCAAAAATCATTTACAAATTTTTAGGTAGTTTTTAAAGTCATTCAAAGATATATGTGGTAGAAGTAGGGAACTTTAGGTCACCAAATCAGCAAATTGGAGACTTATTCTAGGATCAAAGGGGGTTTGACTCCAACAATTTCAACAATACGAGACACTTTGCAGCATTATCAAATCTATTTTAAATGTAACTTAATAGTTTTATTTCCAAGAAGATAAGGATAGAGAGTTGGATGTATTCTTCTCCAGCAATTTCAACAATACGAGACACTTTGCAGCATTATCAAATCTATTTTAATTGTTTAATAGTTTTATTTCCAAGAAGATAAGGATAGAGAGTTGGATGTATTCTTCTCCAGCAATTTCAACAATACGAGACACTTTGCAGCATTATCAAATCTATTTTAATTATTTAATAGTTTTATTTCCAAGAAGATAAGGATAGAGTGTTGGATGTATTTTTCTATAAGTATTGTTAGCACTCCAAAATTCCCTTTGAAAGTTTGAAGAAGGAAATAATAGAGGTAACCACAAACCACTTTTGGAGATCAGGACTTAGCCTTCCTGATACTCAGAGAGGGCTCTCTCTTTAAGTTTAACTTTGTTTCAGTTAAGATGATTTTAGGCTAGTTATTGCTTGCACTTAGATTTTGTTTTGAAAATTTGGTGGTGGGATCACTTTACTTAGATGAATAGAGGTTTGGCTTCTACCACTGGGCTATAGAGTCGGATGTCTAACAAAGACTGGGTTCAGTTCTAAAAACAATGTCTACAGGGCAAGACAGATAAGTTACTGCAGATCTCAAAGGCGAAATGGTGAATGGTTTCAAATCGGATCCAGGGAGCAATTAAGGGTTCCCTAGGCTGGACTTTTGAAAGAATGAAAGAAGTCAACCGGGATGGGAGAGCAATTAAGGGTTCTCAAATCCGGGTATCAAAGGAAAACATGTAAATGACTAACTATGCAAAACTGAGTGTAATTAAACAAATTCTGAGTGATATTTCTAGTTAATTCATTTAGATTTTGAACACATTTAAGATTATGAAACACATAAGAAAGGTAAAAAAATCACACGAAGAAAGTACTTCACTGCAAATGGCTCATTTCATGAATCCTGTAGCGAAATTCTTTTATTACTTGCTCTAGTCTGTTGACTTGAAAATGGTACAATCACCCTTAGGTTCAAGATCAAAATAAATCTACAAATGTAAAAGAATCCACACCTAATATTTTGAATTTTGAAGTATTTATACAAAAGGAATTAAAAAATACCTGAAACTATATTTCAGAACTAATCTAGGAAAAAATAAATATCTTCTTGCAAGAAGATAGAGACAACTATTGATCTCTTTCATGCTGTCCCTTTTATTTTGGTTCTGCTGGCTGTAGACTTTGATTTTTAGCCCTTTATGCTGCTAGGCTATTTGGCTTTCACGTTGGATGCTCTGTTTTACTTTAACATTTCACCTTGATACACTTTAATCATGCTGACCTATCAATATCCTTTTACTTTGCTATTTCACTTTTTACTGTACATTTATAATTTACTGTGTTTTTACTACAGTAAATCATTCAATTTTTCCCATCTTTCTTCATCTGGTAATTGGATATTGATCATTTTTATGTATATCTCACATGCCTCGGTATATTTGGCAAAAGTGGGCTTATTAATAAACAGGTGTTTTACCTCATGCTAGAGGTAAAACAAGTTTTCAAAAGTTTGGTACAAGACTTTGCCTATTGGCATGCCTTTCATAGATGAAGTGATCACCTATTCTTCGGCCACTTCCCTGATCTTCTTGTTGTAATCTGCCTGTGTCATTAACTTGTCATTTATAACTAAGGGATTAGGTAATCCATTTTCCTTCAACAACTTAAATTTAGCCATGAGCCTGTCAACGGCTAGCTGTACGTTCTGACACTTATTTTCTAAATTCAACATCAAATTCCTCTTGGTGGGGACTCTTCTGACTTCCAAAATTGTACCTATCCTGTTAGGTATCTCAATCTCTTGCAGTTCATATTTATTCTTGGAGTTGAGGAAGTGGATGATTCTTGCTGCTTCCTCTGGCATATCTCCAAGTTTTGTTTTAACCTTTTCAATGGTTTCTGTGGCCTGCTTTATTAAATCTATTTGCTCAAATATGACCTGGATGGATGGCCAAATATCATTGACAAAGTCAATGATATTGGCCCATAGTTTCTCTTTAGCCTTTCCTATTGGTTCAGTCAAGGTTAGTTCTTTTTCCAGGCCTTTTATCCTTTCATTCATCCTTGCATCCTTTTGCTGCTCTTCTTTATGCATAATTTGGGCAAGCTTGCAATCTCTCAAGTTTGCTGATTTTCTCTTTCAATTTGTTCATCTCATTGGTCTGAATGAACATTTCTTCCATTGCTTTGACCAATTTGTTCGCTTCATCACCTATGGTAACTGTTGTAGTTGATGATGTTGCTGATGTAGTTGAAGTTGATGCTAGAAAAGCAGTGGCCATTGGACCAGTGGGAGCTAATGCTACTGCCAGAGTGGAAGGTACAACTGTGGTCACTGTTGGAATGACAGCTGGAGGAGCACTATCAATACTAGCTTGTTTGAGCTGAATCAAGTTATATAGTTCCTTTTCCATATTCTTCAACTCGTCATTGAGTTGTAGCACCAAGTCCATCATCTCTTCCTGATTTTTCTGGCTTTCTAGGACTTCCTTTGTTTATGGGTGCTGCAACTGAGGCAACTTGAGCTGTTTCTTGAGGGTTGCAATATCCTCATTCTTATTCTTGATTAACTGTTCAACAACCTTGATGTCCTTTGGGTCATGGCCCAGTTCAATAACCAGGTCCTCCAAGGACTTTATCTTGGTGTCTTTGGCGTTGGAGGAGGCCTTTTCTAGTTTGTACTGGGCTGTCACATTGTCCAATGAATCTTTCAGTTTGAATGCTGCCATGGCCTTTGCTGTGAGGGTGGAGTAGATCATTTCTCCAGATTGCTTGTGAAATTGAATCTGATCAATGGGATGAACATCCCTGGCCAAGACCTCAAAATTGATCTTCTTGGAGTCCGCTAAGGTTTTGGGCTACTGTACAGTGGGTTGTAGGAATGACACCTGCATTTTTCCTTCTTTGATGTCAAAAGCTGACATCAATCTGTTATGCTTTGGTGGTGTCATCTTCAGGTACTTGCCATATGCGTCTGCCTTCAACTTTTCGTTCCTCATCTTTATTTCCTTAAATCTTTCTTTGATATATGTTTCCTTGTCTACTGGCCTGATAAAGGAAGACAACTATACACTCTTTTGTCTCTATATGATCTGTGTGTTGGAAGTAGATAGCTGTTGTGTTTCCGTTGATGCAACTGTCTCTGTTGTCTGTTTACTTCTTTGCCCCATTGCCTCAGTGTCAATCATTTCTTTTGATGCGATGTTCTCCTCCTGTTCAGACAGAGGATTCAATTTGGGCCTTTTGTTTAGCTTGAACTGCTCATCAGCGGTCTCCATGGTAGAACTTGATGCTTCATCCCTATTTCTTTTATGACTTCTCCTCATTGACAGGGGTCTGAATGACAGGAGGGATGTTCATTGGCTCTCCCAATGCTGGAACCTCCAGGAAAAAGCTCTGGCCAAATTGTTTCTCTAAATCAATTATGGTGTTCTCCACATCCACAATTGTGTTGTCCATGTCAATCAATGTATTCTCTACCCATTCTGACTGATTAGCATACTGTTCAATGTCAGGTCTTGGGTAGTGGATGTAAGGTCCTAGCTTGACCTTTTGTCTGAGCTTGTTTATAACCCCATGAGGGTCATAATGCCAGATGAAACTATTCCTGAATTTCATTTCCTGGAGCATCTTATCAGCCTCAGGTCCAACCTCTCTGGTGTTGCAGATGAATGTGCCCATTTGGTTTTTCATCTTAAATTGTGTCTTCTTCCTAGCAGCTAGGAAGTTGACCTCATCTGCACTTATGATTTGCTTGAAGTATTCAAGGGAAAATATCCTCATGGGGAGGTATTTAGGCAATTTGTAGGGGGCTAGCTCATAGCCATAGATCCTGATTTCAATGTGATTCTGGTAGAGGTACCAGTCTCCCACCTTGCTATTCTTGGCAAGTTGTAGTACTCTTTTAATTTCTTGGTTGATTCTAGGCTAAATTTGAGAAGTTAACATGTTCATGACTGGGTATACAAATTCTATGAAGTCTTTGTATGAGGTGGAAAACTTGTGGACCAAGGGTGTCTAGAAGATGATTGATTTTTCCTTTCCCTTGGTGTCCAATTTCTGGATCTTCAAAGGGAATTTATTTGTCTGGTAATAGAGGAACATATGAAACAACACTAAAGAGTATTTGAAAACTCTTTCTGTGGGTAGTCTAGTGAGCTGTTCATGCATTCTGTTTGCAATGAACTGGGCATAATCTTGCAAAATGGCAAGAGGATTTCCTAGAGTGAAAATCAACAAGAAGGCCATGATGACCTCATCCACAAACTCGTCTGATGTGCATCCTAGGATGCATGAAATCATGGTGATTATTCTCCTGCCAATCTCTGAGAAAATAGTGGCAACATAGGGTGGAATGTCTGTAGGAGTATGTTTCTCCTAAATGATGAAATTCTTGAATATTTGTTTGATCTTGGATGGGTCCAATGTGATGTATAGGTCCAACAGGTGTCCAATGGACAAATGAGTCAAATTAGGACTAGGCTGGATTTGTAGCACCTGGTTGATGGATTCAGCAGTAATGGTGAATAATATCTCATGGTTTGGTGCCTCAATAGCCCTATGGCATGGAACGTAACAGGCATGATAAAAATTTACTATGTCTGGGAATGGATGGACTTCTGGGAATGTATAGTTGGGCAGATTGGATTCCCAAAGGTTTATATCATCAACATGGTTAAGGAACATATCCTTAACCCAACAGTGGATTCTCAGAAGGTGGCATGGGGTGGCTGTATCTTTAATTTGGAAGTATCTGTATGCCAGGGACAGGTGGTCAATGTCTAAATGAGGTGTTATCACTGGTTTGAAATCTAGAGAGGTCTGGGTAGTCATTTCTGTAATAAACTATGGAAATTTGGGTTATATGGCTATTGGAAGTGAAGTTTTGACAATTCTGTAATAGGACTAGGGTATCAACGATTTGTACGTGTAGGTTTTAACCCCGTATAGAAATTACCTGCATACGAATTCTAAATCACAGAAAAAATAAAAATGCGAGAGCATAACACATAAAACACATATACACAGAGATTTCCCACTGGATCTCAAAAACCGAGACTACCAGCTTGATTTTTCATTATATTCCTTTCAATGTTACAATACATATTTATACATGCCGAAGCATCCAATACCATGGACCGAAAAAACCATCACGTCCAATACCATGGACCAAAAAACCATCGCATCCAATACCATGGACCGAAAACCATCACGTCCAAAAAACATGTGCGAAAATCACGCACAAAATCATAGGTGGGTCCGCCCAACCTAACATAGGGTCCAAAACCAAAATTTTCCGGGGCGCTCCCTCGGACCCCATAAAGTGGGGTTACGGGTACCCCTCAAACCCCCTGTTAACTATGTGGAAAGAATATAACACAACCCAACAATCTCCCACTTGTTGTTTTCTTTCCACAGGGTGCCACAGGAGAGCTTAGTCATTTTTCCAGCCCTGAAACGCCCATTGTTTCTCTACACCAAGAGAACTTCTTAGAGCTCACAGATTTTGTCAATGCATCTGCAGTATTCTT
>APFE030220574.1:47430-68519 GCA_000404065.3 Pinus taeda
CATAAATTCTTAGCAATCTAAGCGAACAAGTAGAAATGTTAAGAATGCAAGATGAAGAAAAAGAAGATGCTGATATTTGTGTTGTCCATGCAGAATCACATGCGATTAAATATTTCCCATCATTACCAAGGTTGAAGTAAGTTTACCAAGAGGACAATGGAGCAAGTCAATCACCAAAGAAACTATGTTATGTAGCTTCATGATGACCATGGTAGCCTAGTTAAATGTAGTATGATGCAAGAACCTAATTCAAAATTTCAAGGTTATGCACATCCATCTCAAAGTAATTGGAACCCACCCTTTCCTTGACAACCTTGGCCATCTCAACCCCAAAACCAATCTTGGAAACAAGGTTGGCAATGGCCTTATGGGAGAAATCCACAATATGCTCAATATTTTCCTTAATATCCTCCATACCCAACTCCATGTTAGCCCTATCATCCACCTCCACCCCAACCACAACCCCAACCACATCCATATCAAAGAGACATTCCCACTCAACTACCTGTACCACCATTTCCAAACCCAAACAAGGAAGTAGCTCAACCCACTTACAATTATGAGGTACAACAATTCTTAACATCTCCTCTTGACCTCAATGGTATTCATCTTAGCTCAGGAAGAGTATTGCAAAAAAGAGATTCTCTTGATGTCATTGAAGGAAAACATTCAAAAAAATAAGATCCAAATGAGAAGATAAAAGAATCATGGGTTGCAATTGATGAAGAGCATACATCATAATAAGAGATTCAAAATGTTCCCTCATGTTTGCCATCAGATCCTCCATGTGCTCAAGATAATAATGTGCAAAAGAGGAAGATTTGAATGTCATGGTAGAAGAAGACATGAAGAATGATCCAGATGAACAAGCGAACTAAGGGCACCAAAGCTATATTGAGGTTTGGTTGTAGAAAATCAACAAGATGGAGCATCACTCTCTTCTTCAACTGTGCTTGATATCGTCAAAGTCAAAGCATTTGGTCTCTGAAATTCAGGTACATGTCAAAGCATATATTTTGAGCCCACACATCAGTTTATCTGTCATCTTGATGTGCATATGGCTCCATTGGCAGTAATCCTATACTTGAAAGAGATTTTAGTTTTTCAAGTAGAGTAGGATAGAAAAAAGAAATAAAAAAATGAAAAAGTATGAAGAAAATAAAATCTTAGGTGAAAACCTCCTTTGAGGCGCCTAAGATTGGCTCATTGATTGAAAACCTCCAAGAGGTGGTCAATGAGTTGGAAAAAGAGAAAAAAAGAGAAAAATAAAAGATCCTAGGTGAAAACGTCCTTTGAGGCGCCTATGCACACCTACTAGTTGAAAAACTCATTGAGGCAACTAGTAGGCCTAAAAGAAAAAAAAGAATGAAAAAAATGAAAAAATGAGAAAATTCTTTGCTCCATGTATCTCTCTCTGATGAATGCATGTGCTCTCCAACCTTTGCATGCAACAAAAACAAGTTAGCACCTAAAATAAAAAGTTGGTCAAAAATCTAGTCAAAGGAGGTCAAACTTGGACTTTCTCCTCCTTTGCTCAGATGCTCCAACAGGACCAAGGCCATGTCAATCCCTCACTCTCATTAATTTCTAACATCCACACATCATTCCAAGCCTTTCTCATAAATTTTCCTAGCTGTCCTAAAATGCTACAGGAGGGTTTTGTTTTGCTACAGAAGGCCAAAATACACATAGCATAAAATTGTTTTTATCATATCTTGAAAACTATGTATCCATTGGTTGAGATGTTTCACAGGGAGCTGCATATGGATGATGGTAACATGCTCAAGCAATTGCAACAACTTCTAGTGCACATGTTTCGAGAAATCGACCTCCATCACCTACAACCATTTTTAAGTTTTCTCAATATTTGTGCATCCATTTGCCAAGATTTTTTTATGGGGAGGTGTATAAGAATTATGGAAACATGCTCAATTTTTTTTTAGGTCAATCCATTCTACCATTTGAGAGACATGAATAAAACAATTTTGCTACAGGAGACTGTCCTGAAATGTTACATGAGGGACCATAATTGTAACAAGAGCTCACCTACAGGCTCTCCTCCACCATTCCATCCATACCATACAATCTGCATACCCCTCACTCATATAACCATCTCTCTCCACCCTCCAATCAACTAGAAATTCAAATTTCACCTCCTCACTGTAATGCAACAAGAAGGTCCTATAATGCTATAGGAGCTCTTGTAATGCTACAGGAGGACTTTGTGCAGCTATAGGAGGGAGTTACAATGAGAAGAACAACCCAAGAGGCCATGATGCCTTGAGGAAATGATGAGGAATACCCTCCAATTATTTAGTCATAAGCCATCCATAGCTCATCCACTCCATTTCACCTAGACTTTGCTCAAAATGTTCACTCTGTCCTACCTAAAAAAACACACAGAGACCATTGTTCTCCATTTTTCCATTCTTCACACTATCTCCTCGTGAATCCAAACTTGTTTACATGGCTTGTCATCACTCCCCTCAACACCACCATGCCAATTGAAGACTTGAAGAAATGATCAAATGGTTGCTAGAGGAAGAAACTATTCCTATAACAACCTGTGTAGTCAAAAGAAATCTTTGATATTTTTTCCTCCCCCACCAACATGAAGGATCAGGGAGAAATGTCGACACCCAAGAAGGGACTCATCAACCTTAGATAATCTCTCCACCAACATATACATCCCATTCATGAGAGAAACACTTGCATAGACACAGGAACATCATCAGTCAAGGTGCAATCCAATTTAGAAGACATGCACAACAACCTTACCTCTGTTTAGAAATGACATATGATTAGATACAACACTCACATGAAGATCATTTTAGGAGCATAGAAACAACAACAACAAGAAAACCTAGAGGACCTCTAACAGATTATCAAATGTAGCTTTAGGATCATCAGAGGCAGCCTCCACAACTACAGCAACATCCTGCACAAAAATTCGTTCATGGTAATACACATGTATGCAACTCTCTAACTCCACACTTCAAACCTATTATAGGTTTATAAAAAATTAAAAGTGTGAGAATGAAAGGTCTTTTATAGCCAAAATTAATAGCAGGAAGCCTTAGTCTTATCCAACAAAGCCACTTAAACTTTTCTCCAAAGGACAACCACACATGCAGGAGATAAATGATACAAAAGTGAAAAAAAGCTTAATAAAGGGGGATGCTAGCATGGAGTTCAAAAAGTAGTTGGGGGTCAACTCAGTCTTTTTTTTCCCAAAAGAAAAATCGTAATTTTATTCATTTTGAGCAAAATTACATGTTGTAGATGCTACATTAGCATATGTGGTATAAACTTGTCCTAATGCATAGGATCTAAAAAAGACAATAAATTATGAACTATCTATGCTTTCCTGCATTTCCTTTTTTCCACTTTCTGCCAACATCCAGTGTTGGGAGTGGATGTTACAATGGACATTTCTGCCTCTTTGGTAGTAGTTGGGGTTTCTTTGTCAGAATATGAACTTTCTGTTGAGTGTATTCACTTGTTGCCACCTATTTCCTTCCCTGGGATGAGTTGCTTATTTTTCTGTCGTGGGTCAGTTGTCATTGGAACTAAAGCGGAGCAGTTCTGGTTCTCATTTTTTGCGAGTTAAGTTGGGTTCCTTGTTCATTGAATGCTGAGATATTTCCTAGGTGTTCTGCTTTTAGGTGTTCTACTTCTTGGAATGTGGTGTTTGTGGTATTTTTTGCATTTCCTTCCTCTTCTATATCATCTACCAGAGAGGCTGAAAACTGCCATCCTTTAGGCTTTGGTGGTTGTCCTCTTTTCCTATCTTTTTTATTTTGTGGGCAAGCACTTTGTAGATGACTAGTTGATGAAAAATGTGACATCTGAAGGTAGTGTTTTCATAATCAAGAGACTAGGACCATTGCTTTTTGTTGTGGAAAAAGAGGATGCGGTTTGGTAATCCTTGATTGAGATCAACCTCTACACAGATTCTGGCGAAAGTGTATATATCCTTTGTAAGACGCTCACTGTCTACTTTTAAAAATTTCCCAAGAGCATTGCCAATGCCTACTAATACTTTGATGTGCCAAAAATGCAGAGGTATGTTATATAGTTTTACCCACACAGGCATTTTGGAGACCACCATGGTGTTTGGATCATTTTCTAGAAACCATGATGTCAAGAAAAGGCCAACATTACCCCATAACCATGGTCCCTCATTCAATGCATATTCCTTGTCATTGACTGTGTAGAATTTGACAATGAAGAAACCTTTTGAGCATAGGTGTATATCACAATTTTCTCTCCATATGGAGTATATCCATTAACTTAGGGCTTCTGGTTTGGGCCAAAACCCGTTAAATCTACATATCACTGCTTTTGATAAATAATCATCACGTATTTCATTTACCTCAGGTATAGCAATCGATAGAGCATGATTTTGAGTTGTCTGCTCGACGATGTAGGTACCAGGAGTCGTGGCTTGCTGTTCTGATTGCATTTGAGGCCCCATTTTCCCTTTTACTGCATCATTGAAAGAAACATGTCCTTTGGAGCTTGTACTAGAGCAACCACCACAGAGTCTTGTGTTGAGGTACATAGTTGAGTCTCTACTTATTTCGTATTATTTTAGCTTGTATTCCTCCTGCAATACTTTTCCTGCTTGGGTCAAGAGTTGTTTGCAAGGTGGAAAGCCCATCCTTTCTTGTATCCTCTGTTTAAGGGTTTTGATCTTCTCCCAACTCCCTATTTTTAAGCACATTGTGTTTCCTTCTATAGATCTAATAAAAAGGGTAATTTTTTTACCTTTGAGCGGCTCTGCTACTAAAGCTTCAAGATACAGTGGAGAGCTGATCGTCGCTTCCTGTCATTCATGTTCAATCGCCAAAGCTTGTTGTGGATCTGGATTGATTTGTTTGCAGGCTCGCGATCCCCACCAATATTCGCCATATGCATGCCAACGGTAAGCCATATCCTATGGCTTTATATTCCTTTTTACCCTCAAACAATATTTTCGGCAGGCTTGCAGTTCATGATCAGAGGTAGCTCCCTCTTCCAGCCTGCTATGGCAGCTGCAAGATTCCCCCTTCTGCCTTTATTGTGTCCCAGATCTTTGGGGAGAATAAAAATTTCGTCGTAGGCACTAAGTACAGAAACCCCCGTCATCCCTTCAGTGATGAGGGTAATGCAATAGTTCACCTCTAATGATGTCACCAAAATTTTGGGGCTTCTATTACCCATATACGGATCTGAAGAGCTTGGATCCATGGGAACTGTTATACAAATTTAGGTACTAGATCCCATTTCAGATAGGTTCATTTCAAGTGTGTAGAACCAAGAGTGTATTATTCTATGAGTTCCCTTGCCATCCAAGTATGAGTCAGATTCGTGGATAGATCTAACCTCGATATGCATCTGCGGGGAAGGATATCGAAATATGGGCAAAGAAACCTGTATATCTTTGTCTCGGCATCTTGGATCTGTTGATATATCAGTTTTAGGGCCAAAAAATACTTCAGCCAGAGGGTGAGACCTGCAGATCTTCTTAGCCATAACATCCAAAGTGTAGCCTAAATTTTCATCAGTCAAAGGTTTGATACATCGAGTACCAGATTTGCGAAGAATGGTAGAGCCATAAGCCCTCGCCTCTCTGCATATGCTAGTTCTCGCCATCGCTCCCATCAACTCCTGCTTTTGTCTCAATATATGAATACCATCCATATTGAATTATGGTTGTCAGGGGAAACTCAGTTAACTCAAAGCACTTTGAGTTTATTTTGCATGCAATGAAAAAAAAGAGAAAAAAATTGAAAGAAAAAATAATGAAAAAAATCAATAAAAATTAAAAATAAAAGAAGAAAAAGGTGGACCCATCACCTCTTGGCATGCAAGGAGTAGCTGCTATAGGATTCAGGTTGGTTTCTATAGGAGAAAACAAAGCTACTATAGGAGGAACAAAACTACTACATGAAGAACAAATTTGCTACAGGAAGGACAATTTTGCTTCAGGAAGGAACATCACTACTTCAGGGAGAACAAATTTTCTATAGGAAGGAACATCACTGCTACAAGAAGAACAAATTTGCTACATGAAGCTAACATAGTGCTACAAGAATGCAAATTTTTCCCAGAATAGCTACTAGACCCTTGGGAAGCAAGGAAATATTTGAAGGAAAAGGAAAAGGTGCATGTTGTGTTTCTTCTTTCCTCAACCTTGAAACAATACCATCAAAAAATTATTCTGCTACAACAACCTCCACTGCATAGGAACCTACAGGGTCTACAAAAAAGTGCTGCAAGAAAGTCACAAGTTGCAATGGAAGCTTGTTAATGGACAAAATTTCCATCAAACCCTAATAAGGAGGAAATAATCACGAGGGAAAGGGTAAGTACAAATTTTCTCCACCAATACTTGGCATGAAAACCCTCAAAACTCTCTCAATTATCAAAAGCATACTCTGTAGCTACCACATATTTAAATATCAGTAAGATAGATTAGTAAATTTGTGTCATTAAGGATAAAGTGTCTTGGGTTGCATGTTGAGTTCTACTTTCTCCTCAACATCATAAAAAGAACATTTATTCTACATTTGTTTCCATAAACACTCTCACTCTTGTAGTAGAAAAGAGAAAATCCTTGTTTCACATTGAAAAAAGTTTACTGAAGTCATGAGAGGAGGAAAATCAACATATACTTCCGAAATACTAAAACCAATAGGCAGAATCAAAGGAATGATGGGAAATTGAGATAAACGTAAATCTTATCCAACAGGGGTAGTTACATACACATTGGTATGGGACATCATGTTAGATAGCATTTTGTCACTGTCCTTGTACTCCCCGTCTATGATCCTGAAGGACCTCTACAGTGTACCCGACATGATTTCCCATCATGAAAAAACTCTGAGAATGTCCCTCTTCATGAGTAGGATAATTCCCCTTTACACCATTTCCCATGAATATTTCTTCTATCCCAGTTTACAAGACTGACGCTACTGGCAAGTTTTCTCCTCGTGCCAATTTAAAGAGGTTAAAACTAGCCCTCGCGCCAATCAGAGTGACTGAGCCCTTTTCCAGTCGCATCGATCTTCTTTTGGAAGGTTTTTTAAATAAGAAGCCAAAGCTTCCATGTCTAGAAGCTCCGTAACGGAAGTTTGGTGGATGGTTGGGCCGAATAGAGCCAAGGAAATCAATTTGGGTTCCTTTCCCCTATTAGGATGGAAAAACCTCAAGAGATAAGACCTTCTCCCATGATGAGAGGAACCATCTCCCATCCATCCAAGCTATATAAACCTCTCCTTTCCCCAAGCAAAATCTAGTTGGAGTTTTGGAGCAAGTTTGGATAACCAACAAGTCATCTGTAGCTTGTAGCTTTCTAGTGTATGTTTGAGGGAGAATAGTGCAATTTTGGTTTGGTTTGAGACTAGAGGTAAAGAGGCCTTAAAAATTCCATTGTTGGGGCTATCCATGAAGTACTAGTAGAAGTGTGGGAACCTGGATATGTCAGAGGAGACCAACAACGTCAAGGCACCGGTTGTAATCTCTTTCTAATTTATATAAATGCAACTATTGATTGATTTCCTACATGAAGTGTCATTTTGCATCTTTATGGCTTAATGTTCCTTGACCTATTGATTAGGTTGAATACAATATTGTATGCTATCACATTTGTTGATTGTTGTTGTTTTTTTTGTTTCAGGTATTCGAAGGAAGGAAACAAAAGATACATTGGAGTGCGGAAGCAAGATCGTCACCAAACGAAATAACGTTCTAAGAGGTAGGCCCTCTCAATTGATTCTAGATTAAGGATATTTTCCATAGATTGTTTGTTTGTGGCTAGACCCTCTCTCTCGGGCTAGAGGAATTGTTTATGTCTGCACTGAGAACTTACCCGCACCACAAATTGGCTACTCCGTTGGGGAGCCAATCCTTCTATTTGATTGATTGTCATTTTATGGTTTTGTGTGAACTTTTGTAGTATCACCATTTCCCTTTAGTGTTCTCTGCTTTGCATAGTTTATTGCTCTGAGCATGAAATTTACAGTGGCAAGTCCAGTCTTAGCCTTTGAAAGCTTTTATTTTTTTCCTTGAATCCTTGGTCAACGCGTTTAATTTTTTGACAGTTGCGCCGATCAGTGCAAGTTTCTCAAAAACAGTCGCGTTAACCCCCTTTTGGTGAGTGTTGTCAATTAGGCAGTTGTGCTGATTCCTGTAGGTGAAGATCAGGGTTTCCCCTAGATCATAACAAATGTGTCTTGCCCCCTTAATTTTTGCATGTTAGCTCGTTTTTCCTGTGTTCTCCCTGACTAAAAAGCTTCATTAGCTTGGTTTGTGTGCTTGTTTGGTTTAGCCCACCCTCTGATGTGTTCAGTCTAGCCCAGTGTGAATTTCTTTTTTATTTTTTCTTTGAATCCCTTGATCAACGCTAGTTGTAGCTTGGCTAGTCACGCCGATCAACCCATCAACGCTTGTTGTAGTCTGGCTAGTCATGCCAATTGGTGCTAGTTGTTAGTTAGGCAGTTGCTCCAGTCTCTGAGTTAAGAAAAAATCAAAATTTCTCCCATTCCAGTGCTAGTGTGTCTTGACCCTCAAACTCTCTTCTTCCACCTAGAAGTGGCTAGGATGCTTTGTTTGATGCTTTTGACTGATTGATTGGCTTGAAGTTTCATTGCTTGATTTTTTGAGTTTTTTGGATGGTTTCTATGACCCTAGGGCATCTAAGTAAAATACCATTCATTTGTTTGTTTACTCATTATGTCAAGTTTCTGATTTGCTGCTTCATTTAATCCATCTTTCAGTCGCAACATATTCATTGCTTCATTTTCAATTGAATGAGTGAAAGAGTCTCATTTGTTCTCTTATTTTGAGTGTCTCTTTTCTCATTTCGAGCATAAATTACATTGCTTGGTTTGTCAATTGAAGAGTTTATGTGTTTGGTTTGTTCGATTTAGGGAAAAAATTGCTTTTAGTTTCATTTATCATGCTTTGGATTTGATCAATGCTTGTTTGTTCAGAATTGTGAAAATTTTCATTAAAGTGCTTTATGTGAAAGATTCATTTTGCATTTTACAAAAATAAGAACATCATTCTAGCAAAAATATTGCATTAGTGACGTTATTGGGAAGCTAGAATTGCATCATCATAGGCATGGAAATGAAATGGAACTTATTTTGTTGTTAAGGGAAGATTAAGTGCATTTAGGACATATATTAGTGAAATATTTCATTCTTTGGTTGTTGCATCGATTTTGTGTTCCCTATCTCTCATTTAGTGTTAACTTTCATCAAAGACAAAGATCTCTTTTCTCATATCGCTGCATGTAGGAGTTTTGTCAGATGACAACGGTAGGGCCTTGTAATTGAAACTTAATTCAAGATCAACCGTTAAAATTTATTGAATTAACCTAAGGAAGCATTGAAACTTAACGCTTACATTTAGAGGTCTAGGCTAGAGACGTGTTTCGACGTCTTAAAACCTAGTAGTTGTCGTTCGCTTTGGCACTAGACATCGCTAGTACGGACTTGTGCTCCCTGTACCACCGTGTATATTAAGGGAGACCCCACTAGGTCTGCAATCCTTAATCCATAGGAAGTCAAGTCCGCTGCCTTGTAAACGTGATACACCGAACACAACAGTTAGGGAGATTGCCTTCCCATACTTCTCGGTTCGCTGGGAGGTATTCTGCAGTTCACGGTTACCTAGTAATACTTATGCCTAGAGTACCCTAAGTGGCCATTTTCGATATTTACTGACTCTTTAAATTTGAAAATATCATCGAGCACTTGTCCTTTCGAGCTCATTAATTCTGGAAGCGACTAGAGTCACCTTGCATCATTTTCTCGACTCTTAGAATATTCAAAGGCAAAGTTTTGTTTCAGTGACATAAAATTAACTGCCCACGAAATATTCCTAGTTAAAGTTATCTTCCTTAGTGTTTATTTAAAAGTCCATTTCAATGGCAACATTTCCAGAGTATACTAGTCAAGGGTTCCCCTCAGATGGGAATCCTGGTCCTTTTCCTTCTTTTGGAAATGATGGTGCTCCTTATATGGCAACGTTTTTCCTCCCTAGGCTAACCATTGGTTTACTTGTCTGGTTATTTTCGACCTCGGTGGTCCTGAGTGTCCCGACTCCTGTGAAAACATCCTTCATTTGAATCACATCACATTGATTCTAAAGTTGACCTCTCACCTTCTTCCCCTACTTCTTCACCTTCCTTTTCTACTTCGCTTGGTGAAAGTTTCAAATCTAGTAAATAGAAGGCTAAGAAGAAGAAGAAGAAGGCAAAGAAGAAGAAGTCAGATGAGCGAGAGGCCAACCGTGAAACTATTGCTCTAAATGCACTTCCTGTTGATAAACCTTCCAATCCTCCACGAAAGGTTAGATTCCCTTGCAAGCTATGTAAGGGTGACCATCTCCTTCGAGACTATCCTGGTGTCCCTAGAGTCTTAGAGGTGTGGTATCAAGACTTGAATCGACCATCCCCGTCGACCTCTAGAGATCATGTTGATGCTACACCTTCAACTAACAATGGTAAGAAGAAAGGGAAGATTATATTCCCCTGTAGGTTATGTGAAGGAGAGAATCTTCTTCACCTTTGTCCTCTTATGGATAAAGCTTACAAATTTTTGGAAAACCTTGCAGCTCCTCAACCCCAACTTCCTGTTGGTTATCAGAGGCTTTCTTCTATCCCTCTCCTAGTTGGTAAAGAGATTGAATTGGATTCATCTCTTGTCCATCCTGCTCTTCTTGAGCATGAATCTCTTGTGTCTATTCCCGAATAAACATTGGTAAAAAAGAGTGACGACTTGGCTCCGCCTTCAGTTGTTCACTCTGTTGCCGAAGAGAGTGGTGATCATACTACTCACGTTCTTCTCGTCTCCTCAGATTCTCATGAATCGAAGAGTGACCCTCCTATCCCAATTGTTCAAGAGAGTCCTTCTCCTATTCTCGCCTTCCATCTTATGTGCCTTTTTAGATCACAGTACATGCCTATAATATGGTAGTACATGGCACTATATTGGATGAAGGCGCGTCTTCAGCAACATGTCTTCTACTACTTGGAAATATTTGGGTTCCCCACAGCTTGTGCCTGTCACACAGAATCTGTTGGCTTTCAACAGAGGAACCAGTCAACCCTTAGGGGTCCTTCTAAAGTTCCCTATTACTTTGGGAGGAAAGACCGTCTATATAGATGTGATGATAGTCCAAGGTCCATTAAATTTCAATCTTCTCCTTGGACGTGACTATGTTTATGTCATGGGAGCTCTTGTTTCTTTGCTTTTCCATGTGGTTTGTTTTTGCATGAAGGGAAAATAGTGACCATTGATCAATTTTCATTCATTGGTCACTAGGTGCCTCCTTCGCAACCATCATCCTCTATCGGCTCTTGCTTGCAAGCAGTTTCCTCCCCACCACAGGTCAATTATGTGGCTACCCATTACGTCTCCGCATCTGTTGATGATCACACAGATGGTATTGTACATTATGTACTAGGGGCATTGGAACTCAATCTATCTTTGGTACCAAATGACATGTATTCATCCTAGATCATGGTTCTTCCATCTAGTGAAGACCTCTCGGGATCCATTTTCTCTTATGGATAACAAAACAGGGAGTCATGAGGATAGTTCCTAGTATTGTTTCAACCTCGTTAAAAAATGAAACAAAGGGTGTGAGGATAGTTCCTGGTATTGTTTAAACCTCATTAACAAATGAAATAAACAGTGTGAGGATAGTTCCTGGTCTTGTGTCAACGTCGTTAAAAAATGAAACACGAAGTCATGAGGATAGTCTGTGGTCTTGTTTCAACCTCGTTAAAAAATGCAACAAGGGGTGTGAGCATAGTTCCTTGTCTTGTGTCAAGCTCGTTAAAAAATGAAGGAGTCTGAGGATAGTTCTTTTGCTATGTCAACCTCGTTAAAAAATGAACTATGTTTCATGAGCATGTTTCTTTTCCTATGTCAAGCTCATTAAAAAATGAAACAACTCCCTTTTCCAAATCGAGTCTTTGATTAAGATCTCGTAAAATCCTAGTCAAGTCTTTCTTGGATCTCGAAAGTGAACCTTCATTCCATCCACCTAGATAAACGAAATGAAGCTTGGGGGGCATGTACCTCGAATTGAGTCATTATGCTAGGGGCATGCAAACTTAACTCAAGCATAGTTTGTCTTTGTTTGAAGCTTGTGTAAAAAATGAAACCAAACTCAAGCATAGCTTTTCGTTTCAAGCTTGTGTAAACATGAAACCGAATCTAAGCAAAATTCTCCATGGTTCAAGCTTGTGTAAAAATGAACCCATGCCCAATTTACATCTCGTGATGGCCATTTTTATCAGCTAATTTCTACTAGATGAGCCTTGGTTGTTTCATTCCATTGTCACCATCTCTTTGGCTGATCATATGCTTCACTTGGTTGTTTTTCCTTTCCTGAGGGACTGCAACGATAAGTGGTTTTATTAGCTAGCCGCTTGACCATTACATGTTTTGAGTAATTCCACCATTGCTGGAACCAGTTGCTACCCTTTATACCACTCATTCCTCTAGGACGAGTCACCTTTAAGCTCTTTTTTGACTCGTAAAAAATGAAAATATCGCCAAGTGTTTTTCTATTTTTGACTCGTTAAAAGAAAATAAAAACAAGGGGCCTGCTTTCAAGCTCTTTTCCAACTCATTAAACATGAAAATATTTCCGAGCTCTTGTTGCTTTGAACTCGTTAAAGGCTTCAAAACGTCATGCACCTAGTATACGTTTATCCCTTTTTCAAGCTGGGATGCACTATTGATGAAAAATGTACTCCTTGACTAACATGGTCAAGCGGTTCTCTCAAGTATCATTTTCTACCTTTTCGAGCTCGAGAGGCACAAATGCACGAAAAGGGACCATGTGGAGTTTTCTTTTCCATGTCTTTTTCAAGCTCTCTAAACATGAAATAGATATCAAGTTACCCCTTTGTCAGACTCGTTAAAACATTAAACGACATTGGATTTGTCGCCATGAAGAACGTGATATTCTCCTTCCTAGGGTTCATTAAACTTACTAGGTCGGATTCATTCGAAGGATGAACTTATAGTGCAAGCATATGCTATCCCCTTCAAGCTTGTGATAAAAAATAATTGGGGTACTTGCCAGAAATGGTGGGAAAAATTTGGAAATTCTACTAGTCGTGTCGGCAACTCACTATTGAACATGACACTTTTTGCTTCGTGTCGAGTTGAGATATCCTCCTTTTCATTTGACCTTCCTGGGTTGAGCCACTCATTTTTGCTTTCCATTTTATCTCCGCCATGCCATCATGACCACCTATCCTATGGATCCAAAAGCTGCCAAACTCTGAAATCATGTCACCGATATGTTCAAGAGTCAGTCCCTCTGCAGTCACACTTACTCCTGATTCTCTGTGTCATCTGAAATCATTCACATCCCTTTGTCTCATGTCGATGATGTGGGATACATCATGGCCCTCCTTCAACACAATCGCTTCCTGTCGACTTCAATTCATTATCCAGGAAGCTAGCCGAGAGACTCCCTTTCAGTACCTTAAAACTTTCATGCCCTAATGGAAAGTCCTTCACACTCGACGACAAGTTCACATTATTGGATTTCGATCGGGTGATTTCATGGGTGTTCGACATCAGTTCCTTTATTCACATTTCGTGAACTGTGCTGCCAATACTTTGAGAGCCATTGTCATTATTGGTGGTTTCTCTCGCGCTTGTTAAGGGTTCAAATCATTGAACGGTAATCAAGCGACTTCTTAGCATGGTCAACTTCAACACATTCATTCACATGTTAGGATTTTTACTTTGATTGGGTCGTTTGGAGCGCAAGATCCTGGGCTAAGATTACACAAGTCCAAGTTGCGAGGCGATGTGACATGGTCATGTTGATATACATGTATCATTTAGATGGATGGATATGACCATACCATGAGATGTTATATGTGATCCTTCTCATTATTGGATGGCTGCGACCATACCTTGGTTTGGCTATGATCCTTTTTACTAGATGGCTGTGATCATGCCTTGGATCCATTTACATGATCATTCTCTGGATGGCTGCGTCCATACCATGATTCATGTATCATTATTCAAAGTTTTCAGTGATGTATATGTATCTATGTTTGCTTGTAGGTTTTTTGCTGACAGACTCCGGTTCCTCGCTTCCACTTGTAAAGCATTTCACCCCTCACTCTAATTTGGCCTTCACGCTTTAGGGAGCATCTGTTACATAGCATTTTGTCACTATCCCTGTACTCCCCGTCTATGATCTTGGAGGATCTCTACAGTGTACCCAACATGCTTTCCATCATGAAGAAACTCCCAGTATGTCCCTCTTCATGACCAGGATAATTCCCCTTTACACTATTTCCCAAGAATCTTTCTTCTATCCCAGTTTACAAGACCAACGATATTGACCAGTTTTCTCCTCACACTGATTTATAGAGGTTAAAACTAGCCCTCACACTGAACGGAGTGACTGACCCCTTTTCCAATCGTGTCGATTCTCTTTTGGAAAGTTTTTTAAATAAGGAGCCGAAGCTTCCATGTCTAGAAGCTCTGTAACAAAAGTCTAGTAGATGGTTGGGACAGACAGAGCCAAGGAAATCTGTTTGGGTTCTTTTCCCCTATTAGGATGGAACAATCTCAAGAGATAAGATCTTCTCCCATGATGAGAGGAACCATCTCCTATCCATCCAAGCTATATAAACCTCTCTTTTTCCCAATAAAAATCTAGTTGGAGTTTTGGAGCAAGTTTGAATAACCAGCAAGTCATCTATAGATTGTAGCTTTCTAGCATATGTTTGAGGGAGAATAGTGTGATTTTGGTTTGCTTTGAGACTAGAGGGAAATATTCCTTAAAACTTCCATTGTTGGGGCTATCCATGAAGTGCTAGCAGAAGTGTGGGAACTCAGATACGTTGGAGGAGACTAGCAACGTCAAGGCACCGGTTATAATCTCTTTCTGATTTATATAAATGCAACTATTGATTTATTTACTACATGAAGTGTCATTTTACGTCTTTATGTCTTAACGTTCCTTGAACTATTAAGTAGGCTTAATACAATACTATATGCTATCACATTTGTTGTTTTTGTTGTTTGCTTGTTTCAGGTATTCGAAAGAAGGAAATGAAAGATATGCTGGAGTGAGGAAGCATGATCATCACCAAGCGGAATAATGTTCTAAGAGGTAGTCCCTCTTAATTGATTCTAGCTTAAGGAGATTTTCCATAGATTGTTTGTTTGTGGCTATACCTGCTCTCTTGAGCTAGAGGAATTGTTTGTGTTCGAACTGAGCATTTACTTGCACCACACATCATGAAAGCCATCTGAGGCATAAGAAAAGAACAATAGGGCAAGAAGATGGATAACTTTCTTAGAGGATGAGCAACAATTTTAGTAGGGGGGTATGATGGTCCTCTAAATTAGACACAAATTAAGGGTTATCTAACCTTTATTAGGCACTTGAAGGCTATATTGAACCTTCTTCTACACTTAATATATATATATATATATATATATATATATATATTTTTTTTTTTCTTTAATATGTTATTAGGAAGGTTTAGAGATGATTGCATATTATGTGCCTAATATTATTTATGTTTGAAGAATATTGTGAGAATATTGGGCAGATTATGAAGATTTGGAGGAGGCGATAATCTAGGGACTTTATCTCTAGTACAAGAGGATCAATATTGGGTAATAGATGAACAAAATATCATGAAATTATTGGAAAATTCTAGAGATCCAATGATTAAGAAAATCTTGGAATGTGTTCCCTATCATTTAATGCAGATTCCCGATGTTGGGAACCAGATCCACTATTTGAGGGATTTTGGAGGGGAAAGCTTCCTCCTTTCAAGGATAATTCTTCCTCATCATTTTTTATAAGCACCAATTCGAATTTTCCTCTAGAGTTATGTATTTCTTAGTCTTCTTGTGGATAAAAACTTGTATTTTTCAGCTCCACTTTCATTTCTATCAGGGATGTACTTGGATTGATTCAAATAATGAAGTTTGGTGCCATTTCTAGCTTATAAATCTTGGTATCATTTATAGGAATATGAGTATCCTTGGGTTTGGCCATCCCAGGAGCCTCAAAGCCCTTTTGTATAATTTTATTATCTTCTTTTCACTTCTTATTCACACGCATCTCTTATTCTTGTTTTTCCTACTTCTGCATTTAGTATTGATGCTTCTTTTGCTATAGAATTAGGTTAAATGATTGAAGTAAGTTATTTTGTACATTATTTACAAAGTCAAAATCATGATGCATCCTTAGAACAACTTTGAAAATTCATCTTCATTATTGAGCTACTTGGATTGGTTTACTAGTTCACAAATCTAGAATTTCGGGAAGTCCCTTGTAACAAAAGAGTAGTAATTTTATGCTATTTTTTAGAACGTGTTAATGAGCTTCATTTGAGTTGATTCCACTTGTATTAGGTCATAAAAAAATTAAAGTTAATAAATTTGTTTACCCCGTTTAATTTGCACTTGATTAGGTTAGTCATTTGATAGGTTAATTAACTCACTAGTTCTTGAATTTCCAATTTTTAGAGTAGTAATTTTCCACCATTTTTTAGCACATGTTAATAAGGGTATTTTGGAGTGATTCCACTTGGAATCGAGACCTAAGAAATCCTACTTAATAATTTTTTTTTTTTTCCATCCCATTTGAATGTTGGGTTTGTGTTATATTATTTCCACGACTAGCCCCATGTGTGAAGCCGGGGGTGGCCACCTCTTCCTTTGTTGCACTAGGTGCAGTGGGGGGGTCACAGGGGGGATGAAAACCCCTCTGCATGGGGTCTAGGGCATCACTCTGAGATTTTTTTTTGGGACCCTATATTACGTGGGTAGACCTACCTATGGTTTTGTGTATGGATTTCACACATGGTTTTGGGCATGATGGTTTTCTGCCCATGGTATTTTGTAGATCCGACTAAGGGAACTATAGCTATGTTCGAATATAGAGTTAATGGATTGGGGTTTATGAATGCTTCAACATGTATATATATTTATTGTAACATTGAAATGAATATAATGAAAAATCAATCTGGTAGTCTCGGTTTTGGGATCCAGGGGAAAATATTTGTGTATATCTATTTGATGTTTTATGCTCTCGCCATTGTTTATTTTCTATTTTTAAGAATTTGTTTGCAGATAATTCTCGTATAGGATTAAAAATTACATTGAATTTGATTTACTTGAGAATTTAGCAATATTCTCACTCATGTAGCATTACAGGCCTCCTTTAGCAATCACTTGTAGCAAACCTATATCATCACTTTCCTTCACCAGTTTTGTACCCCGTTGCAAATTTAAGTTAGTCTAGATGAATAATGACCCCTAGGCTCTAAATCCATGATTAGGAAGACCTAAGGACCACTCTAGGCCCCTCCTTCCTCTACCAAAAGAAAAAAACAACAAATAGAGTTAGGAAGCAATTTTCACATTTGAAACTCTTCAATGTAAGTGAAGTAGACTTAGTTTCTGAATTTCCAATTTATGTGTTGTAGATTAAATTTCTTCTTTCCAAGCAATTTGCAGGTAGATTAATGATTTCCATTTTACAAGTAGAATAATTGAATTAATTGGTTTGCAATTAGAGTGGCATGGTTTATTTTTGCAACTAATTTAGGTTAGAAATATGACATTCACTTCATTAGATCAATGAACGAATAACACATTGCATGCTGCACATACAATGCCGACACCTATTAAGTTTGCACGAACCCTTAGTTGATAATTTAAGTTGGTAGCATTAGGAGTCGCAACATTATTGTTGCAATACTAGGGCTCATCAGGGATTTTTCCACAGTTGCAAAGTTTTGGAGAAATTAATGGTGGAGCTAGGGTTTGTTAATGTTTTGAAAATGGCGATGAAACTTTTGGTTATAAAGATATTCTTACAATATTTCACAACAATTGGCAACATTTTCTATTCCACAAGAATCCACAAATGGATGGGTTTCACAAATGAGTCATTTGGAGCTCAATTCTTTTTAATTCATACAGAGGCATTGATTTGTACTAAAATATTAATACATTCTAGTAAAAGCACCCAATATATTTCCAGGTCTTTCAAACCATGGGAAGCATGACATGAAATTTATGACAAGCTTGGTGAAAGAGTTGTCTAGATGAATGTGATAAAATGTATCTTGGATATTAAAATCAAAATATGGTAGAAAAATTATAGATTGAAAGTAGATGACAAAAGTCTTCAACAAGATGACAAGCCTTAAGTTTGAATTCTTCAATTTGAATGCAAGTAAATAAGTTCCATGATACAAAGGGAAAACTGATCCAGAGTCATACATATTCAAATGGCAATCAAATCTAGATTCATAAGGATTAGTTGAATATATCGAGATTATTAGTGGGAAAATGGAAATAATGAATAATTAGTCAAGGACAAATCTAGATTTCAAAGGCATAACATTAGCAACTGAAAATCGTTTAGAGATTTTCAAGTAGTTTTTAAAGTCATTCAAAGATATATGTGGCAGAAGTAAGGCAGTTTATGTCACCAAATCAACAAATTGGAGACTTATTCTAGGATCAAATGGGATTTGACTCTAGCAATGTCAACAATACGAGACACTTTGCAGCAATATCAAATCTATTTTAATTGTTTAATAGTTTTATTTCTAAGAAGATAGGGATAGACAGTTGGATGTATTTTGCTATAAGTACTATGTTTCGTAATGTAATAAGGGTTGCGAATTTTTTGAAGAAGAAGTATTGTGTGTTTAGTTATGATATTAATATAATCCATTATCAATAGGTTTACATGTGCAAATTTTCTAAGATTAATGTGTGGGTGGTTTTCAATCAGTGTTTTTATTGTGTATTTTTCTTCTAAGCCATAACTTTGATCAATAAGTCTTCACTGTTTGGAAAAAAGTGATTGAATTCAAATTATTTCTGAAAGATCATATTTAGATTTTCCAAATTAATTCTATGTTGTTCAACTTACATAGCATTAGCATAATTATTCTGGATCTATTTTTTATATTTATTTTATGCTTTCTCCTATCATACCTTACTGATAAATTGTCTAAAAAACTATAATCTATCTTGCCTTTGTTAAATTGTTTATGTATCCTGTGGTTTGCAACCTTTACACCAGACTCCATTCCCAATGGTCCTTGTTCTCTTATTTCCAAACGAATTTCATCTCATCATGGAAATCTAGCCATTGAGCTTATAAACCTACTGCTAAAGTGACAGTGAGTGGTAGAGTTTTAAGGAGATATCCCTCCCTAGATTAAAGGGCTAGATTTCAATCTAAAGCGGTTAGAGGTTACCTTATTTTTTGCCCTCTCCAGGCGTGGTTTTTTCTAAGTGATAACATAATCACTATATAAAGGCAACAAATCGACCTCATTTGACACACTCACTCAACAAGTTCAAAGTGTAGTAGCTATAAGTAGAAAAAGTGTGAAATTCAGGAAGGAAGAAGGAGAGGGTTAGATAAGGAGGAGGTCATTATCTAGCTAAGTGTTGACGGTGCTGGACCTGCCAACATGCCAAGGGGATCTCCCCGGTAAGAAGTCCCAATTAGACCTTAGACTGTTTGGTGTAGGATTCCCAATAGTGGGTCGTAAGGTAATGCCTTAATCGCGATGTCACACAAAGGCAAGTAAGATAACTCTGTCAGTAGCAAGGGTGTGACTGATGCAGTGAGTCAAGGAATGAGTATGAGAGGTTCCAACAATTCAAAGGGGGAGGAAGGTGAAGGTGAGTTCTAGGTTGAAAGGGATCAGTCCCAACTCAGCTAGGAACACACAACACAAAGGACATGCACAGCTTCCGGCAGAGTAGTCGACACAGATGAGGAAGTCTCAACATATAAGGCAAGATAACACGAACAACACTCACAGATCAGTCTGAGATGAGTGTGATGGTTGATTTAACCAAGTTCATGAGGAAGATTTGTCTGATGTCTGACAGAGAAGTCGACACAGACGGTGACAACATTAATACATATGAAACACATTAACAACAAGATTCATATAATTGCATGTGAATTAGTTCATACACAAGTACATAAGTTAAACAACATATATCAGTAAGGCAACCTGAGCAGTCCAACTACATTAACAACATATGCTTGAAAATGTGCTGGATTTTATTATATAAAGAAGTGTAAGTCACAATTATACAATACACCATGTAAACTTGCTAGCCCTATCAGTAGAATGTTACAACCACATTTGCCTGCTCCTCCAAAGAGATGTACTAGCTCTGTGGAGTGGAGAAGCCAAGGGGCATTACAATACTGTCCAAGCCTTCTTCAAGATAGTCTTAGTAGAAGCTTGGCTAACCAAAAGCCTATACAGTGAGTTAGGGACTATTTATAGCAAAGGGTGGGGTGACCCTTAACAATCACCTTTGTGTCAATTCAACTACCCTCATGACTCTTCACCTACTCTATGATTTTTACATCCAATTGTTGACACTTGACTTACACTTGACATGACTCAACATTACAATGCACATGTACTCATGTGAGACAACATGGCTTGAGCAAGCCTTGCAAGACATCAATGACACTCGGTCTGTTGTGGTGAGACCAACTTTTGACATGCTTGTGATGCTGAAGTTGGTGAGCTGATGCCAAGATTGGTTGTTCGTGATGGTGTGCATGCACCTCATGGTGACATCTTGATGAAGCAAACTCTTGCCTCCGTTGCAACTAGTGCATTGGTTCAGCCCCTTCATCCAACTCGTCTGCTAACATGCTGTTGATTCCTCGAAAATCGCTGCAACAACATTGGGGGATAACCACCCGGTTCGAACCTTAGTACAACTCCTTTTCCGTTTGGGATGGTGGCTCCGACTGGAGATAACAGGACCAGTTTCCCGATAATGAATAAAAGGGATGGATGGGTGATGAATAGTTTGCTTTTGATGATAGGCGACTAGCTTATTCTATTGAAAAAAATAGGGAAACTAATACTAATCCCGGGAACAACTTATTCATTCAGAATGTGGCGTTAAATAATCCTTATCTATCTAACATGCATATAGATGACTCTGTAAAATAAACATGAGATATTCAATCATTCAAAGATTACTTCATATGAATAGTCAAAATGAAGCGATTAA
>APFE030220574.1:96144-126705 GCA_000404065.3 Pinus taeda
CATTTATGTAATGTAAAGGAGGTTTCCCCCTCGAAGAGGCTGAATTCTAAGGCGTTGATCTATCTTTTCTATCTTCTCTTGAGCTGGTTTCATAACAGTTTCAGACTTACTCCTTACATGTAACCTCCAAATGCTAAACATAGATCCCTGAAACAAGGGATGCCTTTGCATGTTGCCTTGGGAGAAGAAGGCTATGCATGCAAGTCTATTTTGCTCGGTCTCGAAGGGAACCAGTCAACTCAGTTGCATATGCAAGCGACTGCTCGATTGTTGGACAAAAATGTGCATTTCTGACTATAAGTTGGGCACACTGCCTAAGGGGATTGCACAATTTTTGGGCCCAGCAGCTGACTATTGCCCAGATTTGTGAAAATCCTAGGCTGAATTGAATGTTGATGGGAAACATTGTGCAATTCATGTTGGGAGGGTTGGCTGGCAGGATCATGCAATCCTTAGCCCAACAGGATGTCAGAGGGAATTGCACAATTCCTGGAGGGAATGGCTGGTTTCCCTCCAAAAATGCACAAATTTCACTGGGAGGCTGCTTAGCCTACAACTGAACCAAGTTAGGATGAGCAACCTATGAAAGAAAAATATCAAATAGTGATCGACAGGCTAACTTTGAGCAAGAAAGACACTGTAGCTTGAGGATTTGATGAAGCAAGGCAAGCTGTTGTGAAGGTTGGTAGGGAGGCTCCAAAACAGGCTAAGGCAAAATTTTGGAGGGTGGTTGTAGCTGCTACAACACTAAGGAAGATGAAATTCCTCTCTCTTATCTCACACGTGTGAAGGAACTAAAGGTGCAGGAGGGTTGAAATGTCAATCTTGAAGCTGAGCCAAAATTATGATGCAGTAGGGTTGAAAATCTATCCTTGATGTAGTATTGATACGGTATTGAAGCAATGTTGATGCAGTCGATCTTTGAAGGTCGGAAGAACAATTTAAGGGCTGAATTGGTGGAGGAGGAAGGTATTTCGGTCCAAGGCCTTGGTGTATCTCAATTTTAATATACTATAGGAAGAGTTTTGATTGGGATTTCACCTATAAGTGGGTTTTATCCTTGGTTGAGTGCCTACTTCTCGCTTGATCTTCATGTTTTTTCTTTCATGATAAGAAGATAAAGAAATAACAAAAGAAGTTAATAAGAACATATTAATATCACAAGTAATTATCTACATCCGAAAATATTTCTGCCTTTCTGATATTCTAATATGGAATCAAAGCTAAGGTGAAGAAGAAGGGAAAAGGCAGACTGAAAATATATTTAAGAAAAGGGGATATAAAAAAGTCATTAAGGAAAAGGATTATATAAGAAGATAAGCCTATTGTCTACGTGCACTATGTCAACTTCAATGAAGGGAGAAAATAAGGTAGAAGGAGCCTCCAACTAAAGGGCATGGAAAAAGAGGATAGATCTCATCCTCGAAAAGAACAAATTTTTAGGTCTTGTTCAAGGAAAAATTAAGAAGCCTACAAATGAAGTAGAGAAAGAAAAGTTCATAGAAACTAAAATCTTGGCTATGAACCTAATAGTGGATGGAGTTAAGGACAACCTAATTCCATACATATCCAACATAGATTTCACTCAAGAAATGTATGTGGCTCTCTCCAAATTATTCACCATCAAGAACATTGGTCAAATAGCAGGCCTCAAGAATGAATTAAGGATTATTAATATGAATAAAGAAGATATTGTATCATCCTAATTTATAAGGATATCTAGAATCAGGGATGAAATCCAAGCAATACATGAAATTGTACCATAAATAGAGCTCGTAATTATTGCTTTTCTAGGACTACCAAAATGTTGGAGTGCTTTTGCATAAGGAATTAACAGTTGGAAGGGTACTCCAACATTTGAATATATGTGGAATGCTTCTAGTCAAGAAGAATCCTAAATATCATTAGTAAATAACAAGAAGGAAGATGATGAAGAAAGTGCCTATTCTGCTCATCACAATAAAAAAGGGAACCTTTAAGAAGTTCAAAGGACCAAAGAAGAAAGTTGACCTATCCAAGATTGAATGTTACAACTGTCATAAAATGTGCCATTAAAAGAATCAATGTCCTGAGAATCTTTGAAATAAGAAGAGAGATAGGGAACACATAGGTATTACCAATGAAGCTCCACCTAAGAAGAATAAGACTGAGGAATCAGAAGTCAAGGACTTATACTACTAAGTCATCTCCTACATATCCTTATTGGAATTCTATTCTAAGTGTTGTATTGTTTTCATTTTCTTTTATATTTTGATTTCTAGAGTTTGTAGTTCTAACATGCCTTATTAGAACATTTTTGAATTATTTTTATAAAGTTGTTGGTATCCCTCAAGATTGTATTAAGAGGGAGCCTTCAAAATTTTACCAAAAGATAAGTATATTGTTATTTATGTTTGTTTTCCCTTTCATATCAAGATTTGTTTATATTATATGCTAATAACCTTTTATTTATATTTTCCTTGGTTAGGAAATACCACTGAATGTTCAAGATTATTGAGGAGACTTCAAAGTATAGACTTGAAGCACAATTGGAGTTTTGTTACTAAGGAGGTCTATCAAGATTTTATGTCCTACAAGGTTTGTTGAGGAACAACTCAAGGTATGTCTTAGACTATAAGATTTTTTATAAAGTTATCTTCATGTAAAAGGTATGAGCATTCTTCTTTTGAAATTTTCTTCACATTATGGACAATGTTATGTCTAGGGTTTTAAATATTAAAGATTCTTGTTGGGGTGATTAATCATTAGATTAAATCTTTCCTCATCATACTATCATTTTGATCATTCTCATGAAACCCTAACCTTTAGGGTTCACTATAAAACCCTAGCCTCTTATCGTTAAGGGTATGCTAACCCTAGTCTACTTAGGTTTGTTGACGAAGTGTACAAAATCCTACTCTTTTGATGTTTAGGGTTTTGATATTGTTATGATAGAAACTCTAGTTCTTTAGGGTTTATTGTTAATGTCTAAGTTATATATTGAAACCCCAGATATTTAGGGTGAATTAGGGTTTATGAGTAAAACCCATGTAGTGTATATAGTAATATCCTAGGAATAAAACCCTAGGTGTATATTCATCTGATCGAAACCCTAGCATGTAGACAATTGTTATCTAACTTTGATGTACTGATGTTTGTGTCCCGGGTTTACCTAGTACATATGAATATTGATATAAATTAATGCTAGTATGTGATAATGAAATCATAGATATGTATATGCGAGTATGTTGACCTAATTGTTGATGCTCATGTTTTAGTTTGTGAAACCTAGGGTCTATAAAACCCTAGTAGAAGATTAATATTCTAGGATATGATGATATTGTGTTCGATATAATTTAACTTTGATGATAAAATCTAGTGTTTGCTACAAACCCTAGTAGAAGTCTGCTAGGTAAAAGCATATTATTGAAATATTAGATGTATAGTAAGATTGTTATTTGATTGAATTGCAGATATCTAAGGCTTTCTATCTTGAAGATGAAGTCTATGGTTTATGACAAAACCCTAGCAAAAAGTTGAAGTCTAGTATGTAAAAAGATGTGTTTCTTGTTGATTATGAACCTAACTAGGTTTAGGTGTTTGATGTCTAAAGTCTAAATGCTTCCATTATAGTAACACAAATTTGATACAATTAATGTCATGCTTTTGTATGTATGTATTTGGTTATACTTGCTATTAAAGTTTTACAGGTACATAATATTCAAGGTGATGAAGATGTTAGTATGATAATAATAAGCACGATGAAGTTATATAAATGATGACGATCAAGATGACCTTGATGGAATAATAAGACATGAAGTCATTCTCCGATGTTATAGTAAAATAAAGTGGTTGATCTACCTAAGTTACGAGGGAGCTTGGATAGAAGAAAGGGTATATCTCCTCAGTTTAGAGGGAGGGCATATTATGACAATGAATAATTTTAAGTAAGAAAAATAACTATGGAAGAAAGCTTCTAACAAATTGTATTTGGATAACTTGTTGATGATATAAGCAACATCCTAATGATTGAGGATCCATGAAAGTTTTCGTTTACTTGTATACATACATTTGAAATATTATTACTCAATGGGGTTTTGTTTTTACATGTAAATATCTCAATAAGAAAGTTGAACACTTTAGAATGGATATATCTGAATTAGTTAATAGGGAGAGATGAATCATCTTTTGGAAAGATGCCTAGGAGGACATTTGGTCGGCCTATGTGTTGATGTCTATATCCCAAAGAGGGAGGGTGGTGTTGGTCATGGAGCTCTAACCTTGGACACACACCTAGATCCTTGGGTTGGTGGTATATCTTAAAAGCCTGATGGTACCTAGATTTGGCTAAATCTTGAGTCCCCTTAGTCCCATATAGATAGAATAATCTAGTCAGGTTTCTAGTCCACAACACTGAGTGTACTAGAACTCTTCATAGTTCATTTTTAAATCTTCCATGTACCTCTATATATATAATATTAGATAGATATGCAATTATTAATACCTCCCTAGTTAAGAGGAAATGTTGAAGAATGTGACTAATTTTGGTCTTCATAATTATATTTGAGTCATGATGTAATGTATTTGTCAAATGAAAGAAAAACAAATTTTATTATAAAAGAAATTGAGTTATTAAAGCATGGGTTTCATGCTTGGGTCAATGGTTTTTAGGTCAAAGCCTCTATTGAAGTCTTCTAGGGTTTATGTCATGTATCCTTGTCCATGTCATAATGTAAGATACCCTTCTTGGCTATATTTGTCAAGAAAGAAATTTATTATAATTTAAATTAGGTCTTCCAAGCATCCTCCACCAAGTCGACCTCAAGAAAGGATAAGTCGACCTCAAAAAAGGAATTCGACCTCACAAACTCACTATATAAAGGTAACAACTTGACCTCATTTGACACACTCACTCAACAAATTCAAATTACAGTAGATGGAAGAAAAATAAGTGTTGAATTTAAGAAGGAATAAGGAAAGGGTTAGCTAAGGAGAAGGAGGTCGTTATTTAGCTAAGGAAGACAAAAAATTATCTCTTATCTCACACGTGCGAAGGAACTAAAGCTGCAGGAGGGTCGAAATAGTAGTCTTGAAGCTGGACAAAATTTTTAATGTAGTAGGGTTGAAAATCCATCCTTGATGTAGTATTGAAGCATTGTTGATGGAATATTGTTGTAGTCGACCTTTGAATGTTGGAAGAATAGTTTAAGGGCTGACTTGGTGGAGGAGGAAGGCATTTGGGTCTAAGGTCTTAGTTGATCTCAATTTGAATCTACTGAAGGAAGAGTTCTAAATGGGTTTTCCCCTATAAAGGGGTTTTAGCCCTGGTTGAGTGCTTACTTCTAGTTTCCCTAATATTTGTGTTTTTACTTTGATGATTTCTTGATGAAAAGAAGATAAAGAAATAAGAAAATTTGTTAATAAGAACATAATAATATCACATGCAATTATCTACATAAGTAAATCTTTCTACCTTTTTGATTTTCTAACATATTGGTCCTTGTATGAAAGACATATAGCTGTCAACATCTCCTTATCTCAGAACATCTCGTTTTAGTGTTACATGATAGTGTACTCCCTCTAAATGGGAAGCTTGTTCAATCATAGATATCAACTTGAGAGATTGGTATTCTTCCTTAAAGGTTTGAGCTCTTGTCTAATTTCAAGTGTCCCTTTAATCATGGGATGGCCCTGCATCCTTCTCAAACTCGATATTGAGGACTATATTCTTACATCTATCCATTGTACCTTATGACCCCAGGATAAGAGAAAGAGGAATAATAGAAAAATGGATAAACATAATGAAAATGTACCTGATAATAAAGTAGGATTTTCTATGTTCTCCAAACATGAGAGTGGATTCTTCATTGTCCTACACCAACTCCCTCTTGGAGTTTACTCTTCTTGCACCAACTCCCTCTTGGATCTTACTCTTCCTGCACTATTTTTGCATCTTGATGATCCTTATGATATGATTTCCTTGATTACATCCTCATCTAAGAAGTTACTGAAAGAATCATTCAAATATTCATGCAGGAAGAATAAACAATAGTCTAAAATGATAAATCTAAACAAGAACAAAAAATAACATAAGTCTTGAAAGTACTTATCTTTCATGAGGAGTGTAGGAAGTTACCAACTCCCTCTTAATCATGCACTGCAGACCATCAACCATATGTTGAATTCATCTACAAATTCTTCCTCTTGAATACCACCTATATTCTTGATCTCTTTCGTCAATAGCCCAACCAAACTTATTAATGTACAATATGACCATTGTATCTATATCATATAATCTCCTATTGGGTAGGAGACAAGTCCATTTAGGGTTCCTCTGAATCTATCACAAGTACTTGAATAATTGAATGAATTCTTACTAATTAAATGATATCATGAAAAATTATGAATCATACTAGGCCCTTTCCATATCAAGACTACTCCTAGGATTTCTCCCAAACAATAGCTTTTATTTGCAAGAACAAAGGCTTCCCCGGGGTTTTCTTCAAACCCTAACATTTTTTTAGGTATCCACTATCTTCATCCCTTCACTCTTCTTTGATCATGAACTTCATCATAGGTATCTTCAAGGGGGTGATCTCAATGACTTTTCTTCAACCCATCTCTGATACCATGTTAATTTTTAGGGCTAGATTGTTCTTTGTTGTAGATAATTACAATTTTAAACCTTTTCATCATTTTTACACTACATTCAACCCATAACATAATATTATCATTTAGAAATTATGTAGAGAGAATAATAACATCACAAAGAAGTGGAATAATAAAGAACAATGGAAGAAAACCATGCACAATAGAGACATCGAGACTTAGGTTAAATACTAGGGAAAAACCTCACAAGGGGGAAACACAACTAGATTATTATTCTATTAGATATTCATCAAATGTTCAACTGAGATACAATGTACAAATATCATGAGACATCATCATCAATCACATTAGGTCATCTAGGGCCAATCCAACAACAAACCATATCATACTGACATAAGAGCACAATAACATCATTGTTGCTATTGCATACATAAAGGTTCTGTAATCATTTTCATATCATCATCATAAAGAGAAGGCATATATCAATGTCACTGCCATACACCAAAGGTTACTACCAAGTCCACCATATCAAGATCACTCCGATGTCTGCCATATAGGGGTCACTAGAATTTATACTAAATAGAGGTCTTAGATATACAACAAGGTCACTTCCAAGAAGAGTATGTCATCACTGTCATCAAGAGTTTTGTAATAATTGTCATGTCAATGTTACTGTCATATACATATAGATAATTGTCATGCATCAAGGGGAACATCATATATATATATTGAGGTATTTTCATATATATTGAGGTTACAACCATACTATGTTACTACCA
Source organism: Pinus taeda (assembly GCA_000404065.3). Lineage (NCBI taxonomy): Eukaryota > Viridiplantae > Streptophyta > Pinopsida > Pinales > Pinaceae > Pinus > Pinus taeda. Next base: position 103,512 of record APFE030220574.1, read on the forward strand.
TATATATTGATCACTGCCATGTCAAGGACATTGTCATACCAAAATCACTCCCATGCATTAAGGTTACTGCCATACATTAATGGTCATAGGGTCACTACCATGTCATACATCAAAGTTATTCTTATAGTTTCTAAGCCACTGTTACATAGATTGCAACCATGCCTCACTATTAAATAGATCATTTTCAAGTCTCTAAATCATTGTCATGTGTCTTCAAGTCACCATTACATAGATCACTTAGAAATACAATGTGAATCATAGAAGTTTAATTGTGAACCTCATAAATAAGAAAGTGAGTCATTGTAATATAATTGTGAGACACATAGAATAGTGAGCGATATTGATACGAGAGCCATAATGTTACCAAATGCAAGCTACAGAACATTGCGAGCCATAGAGAAGAGTATACAAAAAACTATAATATATGTGCACCAAAAAGAAGTGTAATGTTATTTAATGAAATGCAGGCTATTGTTAATTCTAGCCACAGAGAGAAATACAATACAAGCAACAGATATACATACAATATGAGCCACAGATAGAAATACAATATGAGCCATAGATAGATATGTGCCACTGTGAATACAATTTAAGCAACAAAGAAATATAAATGAGTCACAGTGAATACAATTTGAACCATAGAAAAATATAAGTTAGTCACCGTGAATACAATTCAAGCCATAGAAAAAGAAAAGAGAGTCACTATGAATAAAATTCAAGCCATAGAGAAATATGAATACAAGGCCACAGAGAAGAGTGCAAGCTACAATGTATAGTGAGTCACTATATATTAATGCGAACAAAAGAAGTAATCCTCCGTAGAGATTGTGACCCTTCATAGATAATAGATGTGAGCCATCAGAGATCATGAGCAAGCCACTAAGAAATATATCTGAGCCATAATTGAGTGAATCACATCAATCATGCCACAAATATTACATTAAAGAGAATAGTGAGCAACATAAATCGTGCCATAGAGAGCCTTCATCGAATTGATGTGTCAAATGGAGGAAGATAAACTCCAATTTATAATTGGTCGTTCATATTAAGGTACACGTCAGTTGGAGCATGCCGACTTGATCTTTTCACTATTTTTCCCATTCCATGATAATAAAATCATTTTTAAATACATTTACAAAATTGCTTTAATGACACTTTAATAATTATTCGTCCAACTAGATTATTTCTCATCAAATATCAATAGTAATAATAATTCCCTTAACCAAATTGCATTCTTTCTTACAAGGCAAGATGAGTTTTCCTTGGGATAACTAGGTTCTATATGGCCAAAATATTCTTTTATAAAATATATGGGGACCCTCTATGAAAATTTTGGTCATATCACTTTCATGCTTTGATTTTGTTAATTTTGTAGGTTTTTATTTTTCTATGTTTTCCCCTTTGATTGCTTCATTGTGTGTGGCTTCTTACTAGCTTCCAATCACTCAAATTTTGTTAAATTTGAACTTACAATTTGAAAATGACGCTTGTTCAAAATTTGATTTATTTCCACCACATAGGCTTAAATTTTGTAAATTTGTATTTTACTATCTTTTACATATTTTAAATAAATTTCATTACTTTAGTTTAATTAACTTAATTTTAATTACTTAGATTATTATTTTTAATTAGGTTAATTAAATATATTTAATTTAAGGCTTTATGATCCATAATAATTTGTGTAAAAGCTTTCGCGATAAATCACATAGGAAAAACTGATGGCCAATGTTTTTGAACCTACTAATGAGTTCATCTTTTAGGACCAAGATGAGACCTCATTAGTATGTTCGAAAGTGTTGGCCATCATTATTACCTACGTGATTTATCCAAAATCTTTTACAAAAATTAAATTAAATATAGTTAAATTATAAATATTAAATTATTAGTTATTAATTAATTCTAAAAATTAATTTAATTGTAAATTAATTAATTTATAAATATCATTATTTAATTAATTTAATGATAAAATATCGGATTCAAAAAACACACATATAACACACATATAAGTTGTATTGTATATAACATAAATATATTTTAAATAATTATAATAAATATAAAACTATATATTACCTCATCCCATCCCATCCTGTAATGCCTTGCAGCTCCGGACGAAGGCGTGCACCACTCACATTGCGAAATGCGGCTAAGTGTTGATGTGCGAGCGCTCCAACAGGTGCGCGGTTAAACCAAGAGCAAAGTAGGAGGGCGCTCGCATATATACGACGAGTTGTGGAGAAACTCGTTGGGCAGACGACCAAAGTGCAACGACGGATGGAGGGCGAGTTGGTGGGGCGGTCCTGCACCATGGGTAGGCTGACCATGTTAAATATCGCACAATGTTTGGAAGGGGAGCGAGGTTGGAGGATTTTGGAGGTCAGCTGAACGATGGCCACACCTCTACACATTGGTATATACACATGAGTCGAGTGCTCATTTGGAGCATCGACTGTGGCTCATCGGTGATCATATGAAGTGCGAAAAGGGTGAACGCAGCCGCAGCAAAGGGCAGCGCATATGCGCCCGCCCGCTGGGCGACTATACATGGGTTTGGCACTTGTGAACATTCGGTGAAAGCGTGGTGGAGGGCGTGTTCGGGTGCCTGCCCGCTGAGTTGGTTGGCACGCCTCGGTTGTGCATGGGCGCGGATAGTGCGTTGGCGCACCCGCCCATTCGACAAAGGACTTGCGCGTTGTAATATTATTGTATTTGGTGAAAGGCGTTGGCACGACCACCGTGCGCTCTTGCACGGGTGGGTGCCCGCCTTGGGTTGTAACGCCGGTGGAGCGTCGCTCCCGGCCAATGTAAAATTCTTCTATATAATAAAAGAAAGATTACTCTTGCATATTCTGCTGTTCTTGGTTATCGTTTATCATGTATTTATAATGGATTCCGCACATTATAATTATAAATGAAGTTTTTATGCATGAATGAAGGCGTAGTTCGTAAAGTAGCATAACTATGGAAACGGTTGGTTGCTTAGGCGGTGCCGCACCCGCTCAACTTAAGAAAAAAAGAGTTGGGGGCGTGACAGGTGGTATCAGAGCAGGTTCACAGATGGTGAAGCTGTTGCCGAATGATAAGCGAAAAGAACGAATATGTATGCAAGGACAGGTTATGGAGAAATCATGGATGAACAGTCTGGGTTTCGTGGACTTGATGGTCCGTGGAAAGACCACTTAAGCTCTTGTGGACACAGGGGCCACTCATAACTTTATGACGACACGGTTGGAAAGAGAGGTCGGACTGATGATCCTCCCATCGAACATGGAGGTCAAGGCAGTGAACTCTAAGGCTAAGGTAACGGGTTTGGCACATGAAGTGCCGGTGCAGATAAAACACTGGACGGGTCAGTTGGACTTCACGGTGATGGAGATGAACGACTTTGATGTAATACTTGGACAAGATTTCTTGAAGGGCAACAAGGCTATTGTTGTCCCCTTCTGTGATGAGGTGGTGTTGGTTGGATAGACACGAACTTGGACTTTGCCCACTCATAGGCAAAGGAGGGAAGTCAAGGTGCAGCATGTTTTTGCACTAAGTTTGGAGAAAGCTATGAAGGAGTTAGATATGGAGACATATGCGGTGATGTTCAAGGGAGTCGAAGGTGATGAAGTGGGGATGCCTATTTCAGCTAAGATTTCTGATGTGCTTGTCGAATATGCGGATTTGATGCCTGATGAGCTACCAAAGAAGCTTCCACCAAGGCGTGCAGTGGACCACAACGTTGAGCTTGAATCAGGGAAGGAACCCCCGGCTAAAGCACCTTATCGTTTATCAGGGCATGAGTTGGAGGAATTGAAACGAAAACTAAAGGAGTTAACTGATGCAGGTTTCATTAGACCTTCAAGGTCCCCATATGGAGCTCCGGTATTATTCCAGCGAAAGAAGGATTCCAACGAGCTATGGATGTGCTGTGACTACCGTGCATTGAACAAGCAGACGGTGAGAAACAGGTATCCTTTTCCATTGGCTGCTGATTGCTTTGACAAGCTTGCGAAAGCCCGAGTGTTTTCCAAGCTGGACTTGAGGCATGGGTACTATTAGGTGCGGATTGCTGAAGGAGACGAGAAGAAGACCGCGATCGTAACAAGGTATGGTAGATTTGAGTTCCTTGTTATGCCATTCGGGTTGTGCAACGCTTCTGCTACATTTTGCACTTTGATGAATGATGTTCTACGACCATACTTGGACTCGTTCGTAGTGGTATACTTGGACGATATAGTGGTTTACAGTGACAACATGGAGGATCATAAGAAGCACTTGGCGATGGTTTTCAAGGCACTGAGGGAGAATCAGTTGTTCTTGAAGAAGTCTAAGTGTGTGTTCGCTCAGACCGAGATTCCGTTCCTTGGGCACATTGTTGGTCAGGGGTACATACGAATGGAGCCGAACAGGGTAAAGGCTATCGAGAACTGGGTTGAACCGAAGAATGTCCATGAGATGAGGGTGTTCTTGGGCATGACCAACTACCAACAGAAGTTTGTAGAAGGTTACTCCAAAGTAACATCGGCACTGACAGACCTACTGAAAAAAGCCAAGAGGTGGTGTTGGACGGAGAAATGTCAAAAGGCATTTGATGACTTGAAGAGAATGATGGTTACAACACCGATACTGAAGTTGCCTGACTTCGGGAGACCGTTTGAGGTACACACTGATGCTTCAGATTTTGCCATAGGAGGGGTTCTTATGCAGGAGGGTCATCCGGTGGCCTATGAGAGTTGGAAGTTGCAGGATAGAGAGCGGAGGTATCCGGGTCATGAGAAGGAGATGACTGCGATCATCCATTGTCATCATGTATGGAGGCATTACCTGATTAGGAAGCCGTTTGTTGCCAAGACTGACAACGTTGCAACAAGTTATTTTGCATCACAACCGAAGCTTTCTGCAAAGCAAGCTCGTTGCCAGGACTTCTTGGCAGAGTTCGACATGTCTATTGAGTATAGACCGGGTAGACACAATGCGCTAGCAGATGCCCTTAGTAGGAAGGGACAACTTGCAGCATTGGAGGGTGAAGACCGAGCAACAAGGAGTAGAAGTTGGGTTCAGATGTCAGAAGAGATGCAAAACAAACTGAAGGAAAGTGTGGAAACTGATACTTTGGCACAGAATATAGTGAAGCAGATAAAGGAAGGAAAGACATGAAAGTTCTTTCTACGGGATGGTTACTTGTTCTTTGGAAACCGACTCTATGCTCCAAAGACATTTGGTCTCAGGAGGCACCTTTTGAAGGAGTGCCACGATTCTCCATGGGCTGGCCACCCAGGGCAGCGTCGTTCTTTGGCATTGTTGGAGAGAGGATTCTTTTGGGAGAAGATGTGAGAGGATATGGAGAAGTATGTACATATGTGTATCATTTGTCAGCAGGACAAATCGGATACGCAGAGGCAAGGGGGACTGTTGCAGCCTTTACCTATTCCAGAGAGGCCATGGATGAGTGTCTCGATGGACTTCATCACTCAGTTACCACAGGTGCAGGGGTATAATGGGATTATGGTCGTGGTCGATCGTTTTTCCAAGTATGCTATCTTTGTTCCGACAAAGATACCTTGTGGAGCCAAGCGGACTGCCGAGTTGTTCTTTAAGAACATAGTGAAGTATTGGGGGATACCGTTGAGTATCGTGTTGGATAGAGATCAGCGGTTTACAGGGAGATTTTGGACCACATTGTTCAAGTTAGTTGGGATAGAGTTGTTGAGGAGTTCGAGTGACCATCCGCAGACAGATGGGCAGACCAAGCGTATCAATGCATTGCTGGAGGACTACTTGAGACATTATGTGACGGCTGATCAGAAGAATTGGCCTGAACTCTTGGATATTGCTCAGTTTAGCTACAATATTCAAAAGAGTTCTGTGATAGGGTACAGTCCATTTGAGTTGGTGAATGGGCAGATGCCAGTTGCACCGCACACCGTTGAGACCACAGGTTTTTTGAGGAGTCCTCATGCGAAGAGATTCATGAAGGCTTGGGAGGAGACCTTGGAGTTGGCACGGTTGCACTTGCACGATGTTGCAAGGAGGATGAAGAAGTATGTTGATAGGGAAGACGGGATGTACACTTCAGTGTGGGAGATATGGTGTTTTTCAGGATTACCGGGGAGCAGTTTCAGCCAGCCAAGGGGACAGCCGCCAAACTGACACGGAAGTATGAGGGACCATTTCAGGTGAAGAAGTGAGTGGGGGAGGTTTCTTACGAGCTGGAGCTTCCGCACCATATGCACATGAAGCATCCCGTTTTTCACGTTAGTCAGTTGAAGAGATGCAGACTTGACTCAGACCATCCGGAGAGAGGTGAACCGCTGAGAGGACCAGCTGGGATAGTGGATAAACCAGGCTTGGAGTTGGAGAAGATATTGAGCTATCGGACTACAGGGATTGGTTTCCACCAGAAACGGGAGTACCTTGTCAGATGGAAGGGAGCACCGGAAGAGGAGAGTTGGGAATCAGAGGACTCACTTTGGAGATGGAAGAGGAAGATTGCGAGATTTGAACGGAGGGTACTTAGACGTGCAGGATTGTCGAGGGTGACAATGATTTCCAGTGGGGGAGGATGTAACGCCTTGCAGCTCTGGCCCAAGGCGCGCAACACTCACATTGCAAAATGCGGCTAAGTGTTGATGTGTAAGCGCTCCAACAGGTGCGCGGTTAGACCAAGAGCGAAGTAGGAGGGCGCTCGCATATATACGACGAGTTGTGGAGAAACTCGTTGGGCAGCCAACCAAAGTGCAACGACGGATGGAGGGCAAGTTGGTGGGGTGGTCCCGCACCATGGGCCGGCCGACCATGTTAAATATCGCACAACATTCGGAAGGGGCGTGAGGTTGGAGGATTTTGGAGGTCGGCCGAACGATGGCCACACCTCCGCACATTGGTATATACACATGAGTCGAGTGCTCATTTGGAGCATCGACCGTGGCTCATCGGTGATCATACGAAGTGCGCAAAGGGTGAACGCAGCCACAGCAAAGGGCAGCGCATATGTGCCCGCCCGCCAGGCGACTATACACAGGTTTGGCACTTGTGAACATTCAGTGAAAGCATGGTGGAGGGCGCGTTCGAGCGCCCGCCCGCTGAGTTGGTTGGCACGTCTCGGTTGTGCACGAGCGCAGATAGTGTGTGGGTGCACCCGCCCATTCGACAAAGGAGTTGCGCGTTGTAATATTATTGTATTTGGTGAAAGGCATTGGCACGACCGCCGTGCGCTCTTGCATGGGTGGGCGTCCACCTTGGGTTGTAACACCGGTGGAGCGTCGCTCCTGGCCAATGTAAAATTCTTCTATATAATAAAAGAAATATTACTCTTGCATATTCTGCTGTTCTTGGTTATCGTTTATCATGTATTTATAATGGATTCCGCACATTATAATTATAAATGAAGTTTTTATGCATGAATGAAGACGTAGTTCGTAAAGTAGCATAACTATGGAAATGGTTGGTTGCATAGGCGGTGCCACACTCGCTCAGCTTAAGAAAAAAAGAGTTGGGGGCGTGACACATCCCATCCTGGTGCCTTGTAAGACAAATGAAATGAAATTTTGTGGAGTGTCAGGGTTCACCTCGTAAGATGATATACTGGGAGGAGCTCACGGGAATGACAAGCCATATTTACCATGCTATAGGATATTTAATACCCCTAAGAGTACATTTAGTCTCTGCATGGTCAACCTGAAGTACACCTCCACATGCGGATCATCATGCATGGGCATGAGCATGGGGCAAGAAATATTGAGCATTTAATACACACGATGTGACATTGCAAAGATATCATACATATCATGGCATATGATTATTACGGTTTTTGGCAACTCCTCCCATGGGACTTCCGGTTAGTCGGCTGCCTCTGCCTTGGCCACCACCACTGCACGCCACCACCAGACCAGACGCTCATTTGAATTTGGAAACCCGTCGAAACACGAATTTGAACCCCCGCCATTCATAAATTCTAAGTTGGTTTGAAATTTGAAATTAAAACCGTATGCCATCTCGAAGAATTTAGAGGTACATTTTCATTCAAGAAAGTTGAAGCTTCAGTCCAAGGTGCCTTCGTCGAGCACATCGGGGGCTTGTTGAGTGTTGTCTTGCAGGACATGTAGTTGAATCTTTCTTGCTCCTCGACTCTCGACATGGTGGTTGGAAGCTGCTAAACTAAGGTTTTGGATGAATTCTGCATCGTCAAATTGGAGGATCTTTACACAGAAGAAGACAAAGACATCATCGTTGACTTAAGAATGTCAGCCATAAAATATCGTTGAGCGAAAATGCTCCTTCAAGGATGCAGTATCACAACAAATAATGTATTCCAAAGAATAGATTTTGATCATCCCTTGGCCTAACAACATCCACGGATATCCCATGTCTCTCAGTCTCGAGGAAGTGAAGCGCAAGAATAGAGTGCGCACCGAGCAAGCCATCGTCGAGGCTCATCAAACAACCAAAAATTGGTTTTTCCTTAATTGCATGAATTATTTTTAAGGATTTGTGAATTTTCTAAGATGTTTACAAAAAATATTTACAAGAATGTAATCATTTCAGAGGTACGTCACCACTCCTCCTCCGTTGTACTAATGTACTAGAGGAGTGACTTGAAGTCCTGTTGCCTATCATCGATGTAGGCAGGTAGTGATCAATATGAGATGATATTTACAGTCAAGCCTCACAAAAGCTTGATGGTTTGTGACTTCAAGTCCTATTGCCTGTCATCGATGTAGGCAGGTAGTGATCAATATGAGATGATATTTACAGTCAAGCCTCACAAAAGCTTGATGGTTTGTTTTTGGGTGCTTTCTATTTCTCCCCAATAAAAACGATATGAATCTTAAATTGCTATTGTGTGGCATATCATGTATTTGTATCTCTAGGGAATGCCACTATAACTTCAACCACTGTAAATATATCCCTTATGAAGTATAATTTAACTTGTGCGATTTTTTTTTTTTTTTTTTGATGTGAATCCTCATTTTGGTGGTCACGTTAACATGGATTTATGTTATTATTATTATTATTATTATTATTTTTTTAAATTGAATGTTTTGGTGAGAACCCATCTTTTGTTGAGAACGAGAATTGTCACAATCATTTATAAGAAGTGGAGACATAATTCTATACCATCTGACTTTCATTCAACAAAAGGTGTTACGGTAGAAAGTTTGAGAACTAGAACCGTCACAATCATTTATAGGAAGTGGAGACATAATTCTATACCATCTGACTTTCAATCAACATAATGTGTTATGGTAGAATGTTTTGATATGAGGAAAACATATTTTAATATTTATAATTATTAAAAAACAAGTAAAAAGAAGGCAGGATAATCTCTGATGGCAAGTTTTGATTATTAAAAAGGTACTCACTAGAAGGTGTTACAGATGGAAAGCTTGATATTTTAAAAATTATTTCAATATATAATTATGTAGAATTTATGTAAATAAGTGTTAGAAAATGTTAATTAAAGAAATGCTATTTTCTTTATTATTGATTTGTTTTCTTAATATGAAATATCATTATGTATTAATATATAGCTGTATATTAAAATGACAAATTCTCTTCATTAGATATTTAGATAAAAATATTATAAAATTTAATTTAATATTTATAATTGTTAAAAAAATATATCGAATAATTACAACAAATTGTTGTTGGTTAAGAGAGTATTGTCTTTTTCAATTATTTGGTTATTTAGTTAATAATCAGTCATTCTTTTAAGCCCTTATAACACTAGTGTATTCCATCATTGTTATTAGTGTAACCCCCTTATTGTTATTGTTGTGACCCATAGAAACCCACTATTGTTATTGTTGTGCCCCTACATTATTATTTTTATGTGTGCTCTAATTATATTGTGACCCCTTAGACTCCCATATATAGAAAGGAGGTTTGTCATTTGAATCATCCAAGAAATGTTCATTTGTGTAATGTAAAGGAGGTTGCGGCCTCGAAGAGGCTTATTTTGACATCATTGGTCTATCTCTTCTTCCATTTTGTGAGCTGGTTGCAAAACATTTGGGATTAGAGGTTTGGATTCTAGGGTTTCGCTGCTTCAAACAAGTAATTGTGGCATTTTCGCTATAACTTTTTTTCCACAAAGATTCAGAAGCTGAAATTAAAACCCATTTGAGTTGAAATCTTGGTGAACATGGTGTACGAATTTAAGATCTTGTCTCACTATATTTTCAGAGATATGATCCAAGATAGTTAGGGTTTTTGCAAAGGTAGAACCAGTGACACGTGGCATTTCATACATGTTTTCTCTACCAAACTAATATATAATCAGGTCATCTTGGGATATTGGGCATAACTCTTTCTTGGAGAATCCAATCTCAATCAGACTTGGCGTTGAAAAGAGGACTCAAAGATCTACCACAAGACGCAATTTCAGAACTTGGAGATCGAAAATTTCAGAGATACACCATATTCAATATCAAGCTCCTACAAAGAAAAACAAAGTGTGTAGTATTTTTAAAAATTTGCATAAGTTTTGTTTGAAAAATTAGTTTGAAGTGATTCAAAGGGAATAATGAAGCATAATTATCATTAATTGATGCCATGAAGAAAGAAAATGGAAAAACCTAGTAAGAAACTTGAAATATCTACTACGACTCATGAAGAAGAGGAAGAAATGCAACATGATATATCAAAATGATGAGACCAAGTGCAACAAATTTTACTCTCACAAAAGGTAACAAAAGCTAAGATGGATGGTTTGAAGAATGACATGGAAGCTAAGATGGATGGTTTGAAGAATGGAATCAATGAAGGAAAAGGAAACATTGAAGATTTGAAGAAAGCACGGAAGGTTTGAAGGGAGGTTTGGCAAAGTTGCTACAAGAAATTCTTCTTAATGGCAAAAAGGTAGTAGAGGAAACTCATGATGAGAACAAAAGAAATGTTAATAATGATTTCGTAGACTTTAACGTTGGATTGAAGACCCACCACATTCCAAAGATCGATATGAGGAATCTTGATGGCAAGGATGTTGGAAATACTGAGAGGGGGGTGAATCAGTATTTCTTATTATTTATTTATTTATTTTTTTAATTATTCTAGTGATTGCCAACAACATATATAGATATGTGTATGTATACACAGAGCACATAAATCAACAGCTGAAATTAATGCTTTTATTAAAACTCAAGACAGTGCAATGAAATAAATACAGTACAAGTATAAATCTGATTGTGAATAGTTGCCAAGCTCCAACTTGGACTTCAGTGAGGCTTCAACCTCCAGAACACCAACTCTGTTTTGTAGTGGTTCTACACTTAGGAGCACCTACCCCCAATGTCTTCAGTCCAGTTCAGTTCTGAGGCTCCAACCTCTTGGGCTCCAACCCAACCTTGGTATAAACAGGTATGCTACTGCACACTATTTAACTGAGATTGTCTCGCTCCTGCTCTCCTGCCTCTGCTGCTTCTACTGCCTCTACAGCCTCTGCTGCTTCTACTACCTCACACTCTGGTTCTTCACCACACCAACAACAACAACAATTCTCTGTTTTTACTGTTTTATACATTCTCATGCCTTTGTCCATTTGTTTTCGCTTACTCAATGGCTCTTTGGCTTCCTCCTCGCTCGCTTGAGCTTCGGCTTCCTCAACACTTGCTCGACCTTCTGGCTTCCCTCCTCCATTCACTTTAGCTTCCTCATGTTTACGATGTGCTGAAAATATAATGTTGTCACGGAAACGGTTGGTGTTTTAGCAACGCCGAAATTGGTGTTTCAGCAACACCAAAACTGGTATATCGGAAAATTTTTCACAAGTGTCAAACAACTGTGGAAAATGTTGGTGTTTCAAAAATGGAGAAATTGGTGTTTCAATAACTTTTCTCCAAGTGTTTTAATAGTGTTCAACAGCTACAGCAGCTTTCACCAGCGTTCACTAGCAACTTCATACAACGCTTAACCACCTTTGCTCCTCTTGGGTCCTCTTGGCTCCTCTTGGATCCGATGGCTCTGTGTGATCCTCTTCTTTGGCTTTGTCTCCTTCCTTGAATATTTCCATATTGACATCAATGACAATCTGTGTCCAACAAAGGATCCCATAACATGGATACTACAAATGAAGCAATATTTTGAGCTACATAATGTGCAAAACACACAAAAGTTATGCATTGAAACTTTATATTTAGAACTCAATCAGTTTGTATGGTATTGATGGATTTTCTCTCGTAAAAAAATTATCAGTTGGTCAATTTTTATGGAGGAAATGATAACAAATTATGAGGATACAACGAGAAACACCTTCTTTAGCTAATTGATAAATCTCAAACAAAAGGGTTCAATAGTGGAGCACATTGAGGACTTCCAAAAATTGAATATAAAGGTAAGTGATTTTCCACAGCAGCGTAAGATTGATGTATTCATAGTAGCTCTAAAGGATAACATCCAACATGAGGTTCACCTTTAGGAACTCGATTAATTGGAGAAGGCGTTCAGGTTGGCAAGAAAAATTGAAAGCAAAACTATGGCAACAAGGAAGCCTACCACCCACAACTATAAAGATGGAGTGTGGTTGCTCCTAGACTTCCACAACCTACAAGGTTGACACCACAACAATTAGAAGAAAAAAAGAGAAAAATGGATTTGTTACAATTGTGATAACAAATACATTGAAGGTCATAAGTGTGCTGAGAAGAAATTATTTTACATCAATTGTGAATAGGAGGAAGAAAAGGAACAAGAAACACTAAAAGAAGAGGATATACACCAGGAACCAACCCCAGATAAAGAAGAAATGAATCCAACCATTTATTGTAATGCATTGGCAGGAATTACCACTCCTAAAACTCTCAATATAGAAGGTCATATCAAGAAGAAAAAGGTAAGAGTGTCGATTGATTCAGGTGGTACCCATAATTATATTCATTGTAAGATAGCCAAGGAATTAAATTGCTTATTATATCCAACACTAGAGTGTCAAGTGATGATTGCAAATGGAGGAACCATAAATTTCTTGGGAAAGTGCCATAATATCAAGCTATCCATAGGAGAATATGTATTGAATAGTCTAATGATTTCCATTCCCATGGGTGGTGTTGATGTTGTATTAGGAGTCCAATGGTTACAATATTTGGGTACGATAGATTTTAATTTTCAAGAACTTTTCTTGAAATTTTTTTGGGGAGGAAAGGAAGTTTAATTAAAGGGTATCACAAGGAACTAGGAAATATAATCAACTCTAATGAAATGACAAAGCTTCTAAAGAAATAACAACGGGGTGTAATTGCACAATTATGTTCACTAGAGGATCAAACATCAAAATCATCTATTTCTCCAGACCTTCAAAAAGTTTTGGACAATCATTCCAAGCTATTTGAGACTCCAAAGGCCTCCCACCTATTCATGATCATGATCATGATATTCATTTGATTCAAGGAAGTATTCCTCCAAACATTAGGCCTTACAGATATTCCTATTCCCAAAAGAGTGAAATTGAATGTATGGTTGAAGAAATTCTAGAGGTTGGTACAATTCAACCTAGTCAAAGTTCTTTCTCTGCTCTAGTAATATTGGTGCACAAGAAGGATGGATCATGGCTCATGTGTTCGGATTATAGGGAGCTCAATAAGCTCACTATTAAACATAAATTTCCCATTCATGTCATTGATTAATTATTGGATGAATTACATGGAGCAATTTACTTGACCAAGTTGGATCTTCGTTCAAGATATCATCAAATAAGAATGAAGACCGAAGACGTTCCAAAAAAAACATTTAGAACTCATGAGGGTCATTATGAATTTTTAGTCATGCCTTTTGGCCTTACCAATGCACCTTCTACATTTCAAGGTTTGATGAATTCAATTTTTAAACCCTTCCTTAGAAAATTTGTGTTATTATTTTTTGATGATATACTAATCTACAACAAGTCTTCAAAGGATCACGTTCAACATGTTGACAGGGTTCTCAAGCTATTGGAGGAGAAACAATTATATGCAAAAACCTCCAAATGTTTCTTTGGAGTACATGAGGTCGAATTTATGGGTCATATTGTATCTCAGGAGGGTGTTAAGGTATACCCTAACAAAATTAAAGCCATTAAGGAATGAAAAATACCCACATCCATAAAGAATCTGCAAGGATTTCTCAGGTTGACTGGGTATTATCACAAGTTTGTGAAGAATTATGCGAGAATAACAACACATCTAACAATATTACTGAAGAAAGATGCATTGTCTTGGACTCCAAAAGAAATTAAAGCCTTTGAGCATCTTAAAGAGGCAATGTGCTAAGCACTGGTCTTATCTATGCCATACTTCACAAAAACCTTTATTGTGGATTGTGATGCCCCAGGAAATGGAATTGGTGCTATTTTAATGCAAGAAGGAAGACACATTTCTTTTGAAATTCATCCAATCAAAGGAAAGTGTTTACACAAAGCTATTTATGAGAAGGAAATGTTGGAAATACTACAAACACTTAAGAAATGACGAACTTACCTAAGGGGAAGGCACTTCAAGGTAAAAAATAAATCATGATAGTCATAAGTACTTTTTAGAACAAAGATTATCTTCAGAAGAGCAACAAAAATGGGTCACAAAGATGTTGGGTGATGACTTTGAAATCATCTACAAAAAGGGAAGAAAAATGTTGTTGCAGATGCACTCTCAAGAAAGGATGAGGATGTGGAAGCATTGCTTTGTGCCATTTCTATTATCCAACGAGATTGGATAACTGAAGCAAGGGATGAATGGAAGAATGATGAAGAAGTGTGGGCACTCATTCAAAAGTTGCAACAAAATCCTAGTATATCTGATACATTCAGCTAGACTAATGATTCATTATGGTACAAATATCGCTTGTACCTTTGTAAGAATTCCCAACTCAAACAAAATATTCTTCGGGAATTGCACACCTATCCCTTAGGATGAAACTCATGATTTTTAAAAACTTACCATAGGGTTAAGAAGGATTTTTTTTGGGATGACCTTAAATATGATATTCAAAAGTTTGTGGTGGAATTCTTGGTTTTCCAACAAAATAAAGTTGAGACAACTAATACCCAGGTCTATTACAACCTTTATCCATTCCAAGTCAATGTTGGGAGGAGGTATCAATGGATTTTGTCACAGGTTTACCCAAGTTCGAAGGAAAGAGTGTCATCATGGTGGTAGTTGATAGAATGACCAAGTATGCACACTTTTGTGCATTTTCTCATCCATTTAAAGGCAGTACAGTTGCTAGCGCATTTACGAAAACAATTCAAAATCTACTTGGAAACCCAAAGATTATTGTAAGCGACAAAGATCCTATTTTCACTGGAAATTTTTGGATGGAATTATTTTCTTGTCTAGGTACTCAATTAGCTCATAGCTTATCTTATCATCCTCAATCGGATCAGAAAACTGAGATAGTGAACAAATTTTTGGAAGGATATCTTCGTTGCTTTGTATTTGATAAACAAACACAATGGGTCAAGTGGTTACCTCTAGTTGAATGGTGGTACAACACTTCCTTCCGTACTACAACAAAAATGACCCCATTTATGGCACTTTATGGATATCATCCACCATCCATCACATCATCTTTATGAGAAAATTCTAAGGTTGAAGCAGTGGAAGATCACATCGAGCACCAACAACAAGTTCTCCAAGTCTTAAAGGATAACCTAACTTTGGTTCATAATAGAATGAAACAATAGGAAGATCAACATCGCAGCGAAAGACATTTTGATGTAGGCGACTTGGTATTTTTACAGATACAACCATACAAACAAATGTCCCTCAAGCAATCTAAGAAGGATAATAAATTATCACCAAAGTATTATGGTCCTTCCAAGGTGTTGCAAAATATTGGTACTATGACATACAAAT
The DNA here is from genome assembly GCA_000404065.3 of Pinus taeda. Classification (NCBI taxonomy): domain Eukaryota; kingdom Viridiplantae; phylum Streptophyta; class Pinopsida; order Pinales; family Pinaceae; genus Pinus; species Pinus taeda. Next base: position 119,318 of record APFE030220574.1, read on the forward strand.
TGGAGCTTCCTACATCTTCTTGAGTGCACCTAGTTTTCCATGTTTCATGCTTAAAGAAGGTTATAGGTGACAAGCTCCCAGTTCAAAAAATATTACCAAAAATTGACAAGGAAGGAAAAATCATATTGGAACCTGAAGAAGTCATGGAAAAAGAACTCGACAACTATGAAATTGATCAATTTTGAAAGTATCTCATCAAGTGGTAGAACTTACCCGCGGAAGATTCCACATGGAAGGATGATAATTTTATATAGAAGCATCAAGAACTACTCAAGAGTTAAGGACACCACTTTTTTGAAGGAGAAGTGCATGTTAGGTCCCTATAACACTAGTGTATTCCCTAATTGTTATTAGTGTATCCCCTTTATTGATATTGTTGTGCCCATGTAGTCCCCATATTGTTATTGTTGTGCCCCATAGAAGCCCACTATTGTTATTGTTGTGCCCCTATATTATTATTTTATGTCGGCTTTGATTATATTGTTACCCCTTAGACTCCTATATATAGAAATGAGGTTTTGTCATTTGAATCATCCAAGAATTGTTCATTTGTGTAATGTAAAGGAGGTTTCCCCCTCGAAGAGGCTTATTTGAAGACATGATCCATCTCTTCTTCTATTTTGTGACTGGTTGCATAACATATTCATTTAATTAGAATCATTACTTTATATTGTGAAGACAAATTCCTCCTATAAAATTAAAATTTTAGATAAAATTATTTTTATATTACAAAATAATTTTTATAATACATATATTTATCTGTTTGATTAAGTATATTAGTAAATTTATGAGAAAACTATTATAAAGTTTTACAAGACAATATTATAAAGCAATGTTAGGTAAATTAATATTGTTATTATAGTTACTCAATTATTATGTGAGGAGAAGATACTATAATAATGAATTTTAATTTTTTCCTATTGTAAAATATTTTAATGATATAATTATTGACATGCTTATGGCATTTTTTATTTAGTAAATGAAAAAGTTCTGGAAAATAGTATTATACATACTTTTAGTTAAGTCATGCTTCTTCTCAATTTTTTTTTTTCAAATAGAAAATAGATTATAATAGCTTCTCCATTGTAAATGAAAAATCACAATTTATGAAGGAGTCAATATAATGAATCAATTCCTTATTGGAATAAGATATATACATGTTTCATGAAGTCTCTTTACTCCACTTAGAGGGGCTTTAAGTATAACTACCTCCCTCAAGGAATGAAGTTCGAGAATGACATCTTCTACTTTATCCCATTAGGGAGAATTGAGATTCCCAATTAGTGCTTATTGTTGCTAATTTGCCTCATTCTAATCATACTCATAATCCAAAACTAATTATTCTAAAATATTTCAGATTTTTATTTTTATTTTCATTTGGTGTCATTTTTTGGGACCCCCACTCAGTTCTTCTTGATACTAAATGGTCTCATTCTAATCATAGTCATTATCCAACACCAATTATTCTAGAAAATTTCAATTTTTTTTATGTTCAGCTGGTCTCTTTTTTCTTGAAGGATGATCTCATACATGGAGACAAGTATCTCTTAGATATCATGTAAGTGAATAGATATAATACTAAATTGTTGTGTTCTCCTTATTGAATAGTTGACTTTATTTATTTATTATTATTGTTTTTTAATTCGAGAATAATTTTATAAAGACATTTAGTAAGGTTTATCTCAACATAAACACTATCTTTATGTGCACAATCTCACCACCGCTCTCTCAATCTCACCATAGCTCTCTCAAGACATGATTTTATGTAGGTATCCAAAGTATTCCCACTATTAAATATAAAATTGATAAATACTACAAATGTAATGGCCAAATGGGGAGGAAAACTCAAATTGACATTCTAATAATTGAAATAGAGTTAGAATTAAATTATGTAAACCAAGGGTTTATTAAAAGTTTCACTCCTACCAAAAAACATGGACCCTCCTCAAACACTTTCTTATGATTATCATGATTATAGAACTAACCAGTACAAAAACCTTTGGAATAATGGAGGACATCCCAATTGTTTGTCCAAGTTGAGTGGGTCCATTAGTACAAAGACAATGAAGTAGCTGAATACCCATTAAATATGCAAAAATCACATCGATTTTAAACATTGAATGTAGATGGGGGACCTTTAATGCTCAGATATCCACTTGTCTCCTCTTCATATTTGTCCACCATATGTGCACCAACAAAAGAGGGGATTAATGAGTTAAAGTGGACTGTTTTTTTCGTGACCACATCTTTAAAAGACATAGGTTTTGAGGTTGGAGTACCCATAAAAATAGGCATTCCTCCACACAACCATAGCACCAAAAAGAGAGTTGAATAGTTACTATGTAATAGATAGAGAATAGTTTTTTATCCTCAAGTTGTTTTCCTTCATAGAGAAAACGTTGAGCCACATGAATTCCTTGTGGTAGCTCCAATTTGGGCTTGATATCCACCAAAAAATCGATTAAAGTTACCCAAACATAGAGGATTTTCCTAGAAAGTGTCTATAATTGTCTAAAATATTATTGTGACATTAAAAACTAGTGCCTTGTCAGTACCCTTGAGAGCAAGCTAAGTTGGCATATATTTTTCATATAGGCATTGCATCAAACACTTAGAATATAAATGTTTCATGAAGCCCTTTGCATGGATCTTGAATACCAAATTCTATTACCACCACCAACACCAAAAAAGTGTTGAGAAACCATGGCCTCATTCTATCCATGAGCACCTTCACAAACCTTGGTAGAAAAACCCTCCGCTGAACAAGAAGAGTATCTATTACGAACCTCCTTGCAACTAAAAAGTCATAAATGGTAACAACCTATGGAAAATAGATTATGTCTCAAACTTTGACAAGACTTGTCCCACTATCACCTTTATGAGATAAATAATGATTGATACTATCCCCTTTTGTTAAAAAACCTTGACCCTATGTAAACCAATATGTAAGTTCTCCTTCATTTTAAAAACATCAGACAAAATCATAATTCATGGTAATAACTACCCCACTATCACCACTAAGGCTCTCTTCCTTTGTAAAAATAATTGACTCATTATCAATCAATGGAAATACTCATCCTAGTATCATAAACCCTCCAATAGGTTCTTTTTAATGGTTTTGTTTACCTATTTTAAACAGTTCTCATTTTAAAATGGTTATATGAGGAAATACAATTTGCATCGAGTGGCATACATCCAAGGTATTAATTTTGAAAGGATTTTCCCCCAATGACGGGTGCCCACAGCTAATAGATGTCAACATGCATTCATGGTCAGAAGTGATTAGTAGCCATCTGGACACAATGGTATCCCTCTAGCACACTTGGAAGAACATTGAAGTGATACCCACAATGCTGAAATCTCGGCCATCGTACATTATTGTCCATTCGCCATGTGGGATCGTAATGGTTGATCATGATAGTTAGTAGTGGTTTCATGTGATGCAGGATGAGGGTGGTGTCATGGCATGCTGACACCCTCCCTTAAGGTTATTTCTATCCAATGCCACCTCAATTGGAAGCCAGTGATCTGAGAGAATGTTGGGTGTAAGTTTAATGCTAAACAAATATGCCTCTGATGTTGCTCCTTTCATCACACTCAGTCATTGGCCCTTTCCTAAGTATTTTATGGTTGTCTTGGAGGTGGAACTTTGATATTGCAATTGGGTGGACTCTCATCCCTCCCCAACCTCCAATTTATGCAGGATGGTTTTGGCACGTGCAATGGCCTCTTAGGCTCATAATATTTTTCTGACCGTCCAAAAACCTTCTATCTTTCCTTATCCTATTAGAGATGTAGTTCCAGAGAGCCATGGCTCAATTTGGTTCATCTATTTCCCTATTTTTAAGTCTATGGAGAAATTTGATAAGAGACATGTTGGGTTGTGTTATATTATTTCCACGACTAGCCACATTAGTTAACCAGGGGGCTAGCAAGTAGGAGGTTTGAGGGGGGCAGTTAGCCGCCCTCCAAGGGGTCCAGGGTAGCGCCTCAAGGGATTTTTTTTTGGACCCTATATTAGGTGGGCGGACCTACCTATGGTTTTGTGCATGGTTTTCGCACATGGTTTTGGGCGCGATGGTTTTCGGTCCATGGTATTTGATGCTTCGACATGTATATATATGTATTGTAACAATGAAAGGAACATAATGAAAAATCAAGTTGGTAGTCCTGGTTTTGGGATCAAGGGAAAATTTCTGTGTATATGTGTTTTATGTGTTATGCTCTCGCATTGTTCATTTTTTGTGTTTTAGGATTTTTATGCAAGTAATTTATGTACAGGGTTAAAACCTACATTTGGTATCAGAGTAGTTTTTGCTTCAAGGCGACACCTTTGTTGCTGAGGGGTTTCGCTTGGGCCTGTGGTAGACCTTGTTTAGTGGGAGATCTGCGGGATCGATTCTAGTGGTGAAAGAAGATGGCGGGCATTAGAAGGATAGAGATCGATAAATTTAATGGTTAGAGTTTTGAGTTGTGGAAACACAAGATGGAGGATCTGTTGGTGGATAAAGATCAATGGATCGCGGTAGATTCAGGTACTAAACCAACAGGAGTGTCCGATGAAGATTGGAAGAAGTTGGATCGGAAAGCAAAGATCACAATACGATTGTGTGTCTCAGATTCAATATTGCTGAATGTATCAGGGGAAGATATGGCAAAGGATTTATGGGATAAGTTAGAGACTTTGTACCAATCTAAGTCTCTGGTGAATAAACTGTTCCTGCAGAAAAATATGTATAACCCGAGGATGAAATATGGAGACTCGGTGATAGAGCATCTGAACACATTTCATACTATGGTAAGTAAGTTATTATCTGTTGATATCAAAATTTCAGATGAAGATAATTGCATCAATTTGTTGTGTTCTCTACCAGATTCATGGGATAGTCTAGTTATTGTAATATGTAGCAATGCAACTGCCTTACAGTTTCATGAAATATTCTCATCCTTACTGACGGAGGAGATGAGACGAAAAAATATGGAGAGCCAGAATGGTGATTCCTTGTCTATACGAGGAAGGTCCCAGAAAAGAAGCAAAAATAAGTCATCGAGTGGGAGATCTAAATCTAGAGGGAGATCTAAATCTCTAGGAAAACCTGTAAAGGTGTGCTGGAAATGCGAAAAGGAAGGGCACTACAAAAGGGATTGTAAATCTAAAGCTCCTGACAAAGGAAAGGGATCTGATGATGCTCCTTCTGCAGAGGCAAAAACCACCTCAGATGAAGGTGGGGATGTGTACTTGGCTTCTTCAAGTACACATGTAGATCATGAGGCATGGTTGATTGACTCAGGTGCATCCTTTCACTTCACTCCCCATAGAGAGTGGTTCTGCGAGTATGAGAAATATGATGGTGGTGATGTCTTCTTGGGGGATGACAGGAAGGCTAAAATAGTTGGTCATGGAAAATTTAAGTTGAATTTTCAAGGTGGAAGGATTAGAACACTTCCGGGTGTTCTACATATTCCTGCATTGGCCAGAAATATGATTTCTGTAAGCAAGATGGATGATGTAGGTGTAAAAATAATGTTCGTGAACCATACCTGCAAGATGGTTCTGGGAACACTGGTATTGATGCGGGGAGTTTGGATTGGAACTTTGTACAAGCTGCAAGGTAGCACTGTTGTTGATGGGTGCAACAATTCTGTGGTTCTTGAGAGTGGAGCAGAAAATATAGTGGTCTCTGGAGAAAAGATCATGCTATCGCATCAAAGGCTTGGACATATTGGAGAGAAGGTCCTTATAATACTTCATGGTAAAGGTATGGTAGAAGGTATGACTAATAGCTCTTTGGATTTTGATTTGTGTGAAAATTGTGTATATGGGAAGCAAAATTGGGTGAGTTCCCCTCCTGGTGGTAAGAGGGCGAAAAAAATATTAGATCTTGTGCACAATGATGTGTTTGGACTTGTGAAGGTTCCATCACTGGGTAAGTCTATGTACTATGTATCATTTATAGATGACTTCTCAAGGAATACATGGATATATTTCCTTAAGAAGAAATCTGAAGTCTTTGACAGGTTTAGAGAAATTAAGGCTCTGGCGGAAAACTAGAGAGAGAAGAAGATAAAGGTGTTGAGGACAGATAATGGTGGAGAGTTTTGCAAGAAGGATTTGAGGACTTCAGTAAGAAGTGTGGTATAGCACGATAGAAGACTACTCCATACAGACCTGAGCAAAATAGAGTTGCAGAAAGAATTAACAAGACGTTTATGGAAAGGGCAAGAAGCATGCTCAATGGTTCCCAGTTAGGACAAGAATTTTGGGCAGAGGCGGTAGAGACTACATGTTATCTGGTCAACAGATCACCTTCATCAGCGTTGGAGGATAAGAATCCACAAGAGGTATGGACTAGTAAGAAATCCTCTCTTTCACATTTGAGGGTATTTGGATGTGATGCATATGTACATGTTCTAAAGGAGAAAATAACAAAGTTGGATAGTAAATCTGAAAAGTGCATCTTTATTGGGTATAAGGATGGTTTAAAGGGTTATAAGATTTGGAACCCAGTAACAAGGAAGGTTGTGTACAACTGAGATGTGGTGTTCAAAGAGGTCAAATATGTTATTAAACATGAAGTCCCATAAAAGGAACCTAAGAAGATAGAGTTTGAGCTAAAGGAGGAAGAATCAGACTCTACATCAGAAGAGGAATCAGAAGATGAAGAGCCACAATCTCTAGTTGTGAGAAGATCAGTTCGAGAAAGAAGGTAGCCAGAAAGGTATAGTCCATCTGATTTCTGTTCAAATTTTTCTTTATCTGTCACTGATGATGATCCCAGAATTGTGAAGGAAGCAATAGATTCAGAGGATGGAAAACTCTGGAAAGAGGCCATGGTTGATGAAATGACATCTTTGCACAAAAATGAGGCTTGGGATATGGTGGATTTGCCAGCTAGAAGGAAATCCATTGGAAGCAAATGGGTGTTCAAGAAGAAGACAAATGCAGAAGGAAAGGCAGAGAAATACAAAGCTCGGTTGATAGCAGAAGGTTATTCCCAGGTGCCAGGAATTGATTTTGGTGATATTTTTTCTCATATTGCCAAGGTAGCTTCTATTAGATTACTTTTGTCTGTTGCTGCTACTTTTGATTTTGAGGCAGAACAGATGGATGTGAAGACATCATTTCTTCATGGGGATCTAGAAGCAGAGATCTACATGAAGCAACCTGAAGGCTTTGCGGTGAAGGGTAAGAAAGAACTGGTATGCAAGTTAAAGAGGTCTATGTATGGGTTAAAACAATCACCAAGAATGTGGTATAAGAAATTTGATACATTTATACAGGGACTTGGATTCACTAGAAACAAAGCAAATCACTGTGTGTATTTTACATTAATTGGTGACCATGTTATTTATCTAGTCTTGTATGTGGATGATATGTTGTTGGTTGG